>PVJX010002210.1:0-135483 GCA_004027295.1 Dolichotis patagonum | reverse complement strand
AAAAGCATGGTAGGACTTCTAAGAAGGATAATATTAAATCAGCAATAGCTGTCATAATGTTTTCTTCAAAACAGCTGTTCATATCATCACGTATGATATAGTCAAACAAAACAGGATAACACCATTCCAACTGATGATTTAAAACTTTGAAAGACTTCGAAGCTATGAGATGGGGCCTCATGCTTACCATAGAGTCTTACATACTCTTATCAAATCTTGTAATCTGAATTTCACACCACAGTGACTTACTAATTTACTCTAACAATTTTGCCTCAATATCCTCTATCTTATCAACTTACCTAGTTGTGGTGGTACACAAAAGAGGAGTACATACCACCTTCTAAACTGCAGCGTCTCCTAAAAGTGCACAATGGATGTCCCCAACAGTAGTCAGGATCAACTCTTCAGCAATAATAAAGGGTTTCTAAGCTTTAGCAATGTAGTTAGCTATCAAGAATGACACTCTCAGTGCAGTGAGCTGGTGACCCTCAATAATTGCTTCTGTTCTTCATGGTCATGGATTTTTTGTTTTGAAACACTCCAAAGGGTTGTCTTTTAATCCATCTGGGGAAGTAGTTTGAAGGTTCCATGGATTTATTAGACAGTCAGTAGCTACATATTATACAAAGTTGACTTGAAGAAAGTATATCATCTGTTACAATGAGCCAGTAATTTGTGTAGGACTCTTGGTAGATACTTTTAAATGTAGCATTCTTTTGTTGGCAGTTTTAGAATTTTCTACTGTCTCATCATCGGGTCTTTTCCCTTTTCAAGGATGTTCCCTAGTGACATTTTTAAAATCTCACTTTGAGACTTGGAATATAGCTCAGTGGCACAAGCACCTGCCTGGCAAGCACAAGGTACTGAGTTCAATTCTCGTTACAAAAACCCCTCATTTTGGCTAGAGCTAGCTTTCAGTCTGCCAAAATAGTGACTGAAATAAGCATGGATGAAGTGGTAAATTAAAAAAGTAAGCTATATGAAGACTAAAATAACTGTCAGATTCTGACTTAAAGTCTGCCACCAGATACAACTTAATTGTCATTTTCCACTTACTAACAGTGGTTTGATGTGATTCTGGAAGCAATAGATTTATTATGGTCTCTGTGCAGTCAAATCTCTCTGCTATTGTTAATCTGTATTTGCAGCCATGCCCAAGTGGTAGCATCAATGCCTCATCTCTACCTCAGACCCAGGCATTTTCTTTTTCTTTTTTATTTTGATGAGAATAAAGCCAAATGAAATAAAACAGAATAGAGTCAATCAAAACAAAACAATGAACATGGTACATGACTTCAAAACAAGATAGAAGGAAGTCAATAATGGCTACCGTAATGTCTCTTGCTATCTTCAAAATAACTGCCCATACTATCAGGCATAATAAAATCAAACAAAATAGTACAGAATAAAACCAATAAAAACAAAAAAATGGAAGTAATATAGGACTTCAAAACAAGATAATAGTAAAACAACAGTGGTTACCATAATGCCTCTTGTTATCTTCAAAGTAGTTGCCTATACAATCAGACATAATATCATCAAACAAAAACAAAATAGAATAAAATCAATCAGAACAAACAATGAAAGCAATACAGAGCTTCAAAACAAGATAATAGGAAATCAATAATGGCTACCATAATATATTTTGTTATCTTTGAAATAGCTGTCAATGTGATCAAATATAGTAAAATTAGCCAAACCAAAACAATAAAGCCAAAATAAATAGAACAATGAAAACAATATAGGTTTCTTTTTTTTTTTAATTTTATTTTAAAGAGAATAAAACAGAAGAGGGCAGTACAGAGCAGATCAGAACAGGACAACATAGGCAACACAGTACTTTACATTAAGACAACCGGACATTAACAGTAGCTATCACAATATCTCTTTCTCTGAACAATATAGGTTTCAAATCATAGTAATAGATTAACAGTGGCCACTGCCTTACCTTTTTGGACACTTCCTCCCCTTTCATTTTCGCAGTATATACTATGCATTTTGGATCCTACTAACCCCTTTAATTGTTTATACTAGGAAGACAACATAATATTCACCCATATGACTCTGAGCCATTTCATCCATGAGCATGATCTCAAGTCGTATCCATTTACCTACAAGAGCCTTGAGGCTATCTTTCTTTATAGCTGAGTAGCTTTCCATTGTATAAAAATGCCATGTCTTTCTTATCTGCTCTGCAGTTGATGCAGCTACCCCCACTTGTTTCTGGTTCCTTGTCACATAGAGTATTGTTCTCTCTCCTTTGACTTTCAGTCTTTGAACCCCCTTTCTTGTATAAAGCATATTGATGGATCCTGTCTCCTGATACACTCTGCCTGTGTTTCTTTTTACTGATGAATTGAGGCCATCTACATTAATGGTTATGATCAACATGCACTGCCTCCTTTCTGCCATGCTATTTTCCTGCCATTATCTACTTTTCCCCTCCTGCCTACTGTTCCCCTCCATTCAATTGTCTATCCCTCTCAGTGATTCCCTTGTGCTGCTGTTCCTGAACCACGGTCTTTTTTTTTTTTTTATCTCTTTCTAGAATGTCTTTCAATATTCTTTGTAGGGTTGGTTTGGTGGTCATGAGTTCCTTCAGTTGTTCTTTGTCATGGAAGTGTCTTGTATCTCCACTAATTTTTAAAGATAGTTTTGCAATGTACATCAATCTAGGTTGGAAGTTGTTTTCTTTCAGGACTTGAAATACTTTACTTCACAAATACTATTTGTGTTGAGAAGTCTGTCGTGACTCTGATGGGTTTTCCTTTATAGGTGATCTGTTTCTTTTCTCTAATAGCTTTTAATATTCTGTTCTTGTGTTGCATTTCTGGAATCTTGATTATTATATGCCTGTGTGTAGATTTTCTTTGGTTATGGGTAGCTGGATTTCTATATGCCTCACTTATCTGAATGTCACTTCCTTTTCCCATGCTTGGCAAATTTTATGATATTATTTCTGTAAATAGACTTTTAGTGTCATTTGTGTTGACCTCTGATTTTTTGCTCACACCTACTATTCTTAAGTTATGTTTCTTTGGGTTGTCTTGCAGCCATTGAATTGTTACTTCCTGGTTCTTTGTTATTTTTAAAGATCTGTCCTTTTGTGATCCCAAGCCGCAAACCTGTCTTCAAGGTTTGAAAGTCTATTTTCAGTTCCTTTCAAGTGGTTTTGCCAGCTTTCAATAGAGTTTTTAATTTCCTGGATATCTCTTTGAATCTGTTTCATGTATTCTAAATCTTTTTTGTATTGTTCATTCAAGGTTTCCCTCATTTTCCTATACTCCTCTACTTTTTATCTTTTTTTTAATCTATGTCTTCTTTAGAGGCGCTTAGCAATTCTTTTATTATGCTTTTCATTTCTTCTTTTACTTGAAATAGTATTTCTGTTTTAATATCTTTTATAGCCTCATAAAGTTGTTTTTTGTACTTCAATTGCTATCACTTCAGAAATTTCAGGTATGTGACTCCCAATCTCTTCCATGCTTACATCTTCTGGACCAGCTCTGCCTGGGCTGGAGGCCAGAGACTGCCTTTTGATTCTTTGTCCTAACATATTCCTGAGTTCTTCCAGACAAGTGGATAGTGGGGTCTCAGGCACTTCCTGCACTGGCTACAATTTCTCCAAAGCAAGTCTGGTTTTTCTAGATAGTGCTGGCTACAGGTATCTGAGGGTGGCCACTGGGTGTGCTGCTGCAGAGCTGTCTGCTGCTTTTCCCAGTCTGCACTGGCTCCCCGATGGCTGCCAGAGTGCAGGATGGGGTGAGGCCAGCCAATTTCTGGGGACCTGGGCTGATCACTGGTGGGGAAACTCTGCAATGGTCACTGGAATGCACATGGTGGAGGGGCTCAGTACAAGCAATTTCCACATTTCTGCACCCAGCTATGAGCTGCTTGAGGAGGCCAGCAGCAGTTTGGGTTCTGGTCTTATCCGGCCAGACTCCAAAATGGCTCCTGGACAATTGCTCTCTCCTGTGGGAAGACTGAGTCCTCTGCACTTACTGCCAGCCAGTGCAGTTCTCTTTGTCCACCACTCCCCTCTACTGCCTTGTCTCTTTGCAGAGGCCTCTGGGGTCACCAGCCACCACTATCACCATGACTGTACATTCCCAGATTCCAACAGCTCCTCTTGCACAGTGAGTCAGGCTCTGAGCAAGGGTGCCACCAGCTACTTCCTTCTTGGTTTAAATTTTTCTTTCTCTCTGTGGACTTCAATTCTCACTTTAAATTTTTCCTGGGTCCAGGGAACCCACTTCCTTTCTTCTTGTCTTCCCCATGATGCTGTATTTTAGCGTCTGGACTATGTCTCTCAGAGAGGCTGTTTACTCTGCTGCTTACTGTTCTGCCATCTTCCCAGAAGCCACTCCAGATTTTCATAAGGAGAATGCAACCTAGATCTTTTTGCACATGCAGTTCATAGTAGGGTTCTTGCTCCTATGAGAATCTAATGCTGCCACTGATCTCACAGAAGGCAGAACTCTGGTGGAGCAGCTATAAATACAGATAAAGATTCATTCACTTACCCAGCACTTACTTTTGCCCAGTGCAGCCCAGTTCCTAACAGGTCATGGGCTGGTATTTGTCCATGGCCCTGGGACTGGGGACTTCTGGTGCAGGTCTGGTGTGGGTTGTATACTAGTCGATTATAGAGGGTCTAATTTACATTATAGACTATCTTAATGGAATCCTTGGCATTGTGCATTGGAATCACACAAACTTAATCAGAGATCAGATGTCCTATAGTCAAGAATCAATCTTAAAATAAAACAATGTATGATAATATACATATATGGATGTGTGTTTATTGTGCCCGAAGATTTTTACATTTAAATTTTCCATTTGAGTGGAAGAAACTTTACCTTGTTTATCTTATTTTCAGTGATTAGCACATAGTAGATTTACGTTCCTGAATACAGTGTTTTTTGCATAAAATGTTTAGCAAGCAAATGAAAATAATTTGGAGACTGGGAGAAAAACAGGTTCAGAGGTGAAGATTCATGAGTAATCGGTGAGTAAATGAATTGCTGAGTGAACATGGAAGACAGAAATTTAGGTGGTAGAGGAAGATAAAATGAATTCATGAAGGAGACTGAGGAGTGTCTTAGTCCATTTCTGTTGCTATAATACAAAACCTGAGACTGACTGATTTGTAAAGAATAGTGGTTAATTTTGGCTAGTTCTCAGCTAGAATCAGTTAATTTTGGCTAGTTCTCAGCTTCTAGTGAGGGCCTTCTGCTGTGTCATAAAATGGTAAAACAGGAAACAAGTGCTTGCAAAAAAGACAAGCACTGGAGACTAGGCTTGCTTTGTAACAACTTGCTTTCGAGATAGCTAACCCATTACCTGGAGAATGACCCACTCCTATGACAAAAGCATTAATCTCCCTTAAGAACCTAATTACCTCTTACAAGTCTTTTTATCTCTCAGCACTGTTAATTTGGGAACCTACACATGAATTTTGGAGGGGAAAACCATATTTAAACGATAACACAAAGGTGTAGAGACACATTGTCACAAAAGATAAGGATCCACCATTGCATCCCATCATACATAATGAATATTCTCAGTAAACATGTGATAAATGAACAAATGAACAAAGTAGTGGGTAACAAGCAGTGTCAAGTCCTTCAGAGAGATCATCTAAACTGAAGACTGCAATGAGGTCATTGGGTTGAATATAGGCAATTAAAGTTGTTGGTTGCTTAGCTAAGAGCAGTAGCAGTCTTCATGGATTTAGTGTGAGTTGAAAGAATAAAGAGAATTAGCTTAGCTGTATCTTCTTCTAGAAATCTTGAAACCCTTGATTGTGCCTGTCCTCTCCACTGATGTGAGGCTCATCTATGCCCTAGCATAACACCTTGTATTCAAAAGCTAATCAAATAATTTTCATGTGGTGTTGAGGATTGAAACAGGGACTTTACAGTGAGCTACATCCTCAGATCTTAATTTATTTTTAAAATTTTGAGCAGAGTCTTGCTAAGCTGCCCAGACAGTGCGTAAACTTGGAATGCTCCTGCCTCAGTCTCCCAAAGTAATAATGAAGTGCTTTTTACTCATTATTACACATGGCTGCACATCCCAGTAGCTTCATGGAGTCCATAAACCATGTGAGAGTTGAGATTATGACCTGAAGCTTTTATACCAACCCTCACGAAGCACGGTGGTTTAGGTAGTGCTGCACTGTAAAACTTTTTGTATAGTGACAGCTAAAGAAATAGAGAAAAGTAACTTGCATGCTATATAATACATGTAATATTGAGAAGTTTAGACACCTAAGTGGGTGTATAGTGGAGGGAGAAAATGATTATTCCTGGGAGAGACATTATTACAGTTCCACAAGGAGATTCTCAGAGTGCCTTAATATTAGGGAGAGTGAAAGGAACAAAACGTCCATTTTGAACTTTTCATAATGCTACATAAAGGGGAAATTTTTCTAATTTTTCTAAGGGTTAAGAACTAGGAGCTTTGTTAGTAGCAAGAGTTCTAACAAAATCGAAGTAAAGACAATGAGGGAGGTTTGGCAATCTGAGTCTCAATGAAATAAAAGTGGAGGACAAAACTCCAAAGGGGCTTCCAACTACACACTGATCAAACATGGGACAGTGTTCACAATATATTGCTAAATGAAGAGAAGATTATTTCTCAGGGAAAAAATGTGTTTTCTTTCCCTTTCTAAAAAAGCAAGTTCTTCTTGGAAATGAACAGATGTATAGAACATAAAGGATTACAAGGGCACGTACTAACACGTTTACCTGGTTACAATTGACTTTTTGAGGATATCCTTTTCTTTTTTCCCCAGGAGTTCTGCAGTAAGAATTATTGCTGGAGGAACAAAAACCACAATAAATATAATCCAGTGTGAACATTCCCACTACAAAATCTAAATAACATGCTTAATACCATGGAGAATGATGACATATGTTAAGTGAAAAAGCAGATTGCAAAATTTGTTACATGTGGGGTGATGCTGTGTCATGGAGCTGCTCATCCATGGTAGGAATAAAATATAGTTAGTGACCTTTTTTGGTGAATCTAGAGGTGATTTTCATGGTATTCTTCTTTATTTTCTGTTGTAGCAACTATAATTGATGTTGTCATAAAAAATTAAATTTAATAAAAATTTGTTACAATATCTGTGTTAACTGGTAGTTAAAATGATTGATAAACATGAATACCTGCAAGGCTGTTAGAAAAACCATAGAGAAGAGAAAACATGTCTGATAACGTTTTATAAGGTTTTACAGTTTTGAAACTTCATATTTGAGATCTGTTTGTTTGTTTTTTGACTAGACTTATTTTGATGTGGCAATTATAATAAGACCCTAAGAAAATAAGTAATGAAAAAAGACTACTTTGATCATGTCACTCCTCTGCTTAAAATCTCTCTATACCTCCCTATTACTTTAAAATAAAGTCCAGATTCTCTAAGTAGAGTTAGAAGATCTTTGATGATCAGGTTATGTCCCTGTATTCTCCTATCTTCTGCCTTCCTGCCCCTGTGCTGCTTAGGTCATATGTCACTCTCTCCAGTCACCCTGGATTTGTATGCATGCTGTACTTTTCTGAGACATTCTTCTTCCTCCTTTCCCAAGTTGTATCACAAACTCCTACACAGCTGAAATGTCATTTCCTTTTAACTTTATCTGCTGCTCTGTTTAGTCATTCTTATTTATAAATTCTCTCAGCACATTGTACACCTTCTATTAATGTACCCATGACACCACTGTCATTTCTTGTTTAGCTATCTACCTTGCCTATTAGATTGTATCTTGGCATCTCATTTACTATGGTATTTCCAAGTCATAGCACAGCACCTACAAACCATAGGTACTCCATAAAGATTTTTAGAATGAATGCATAAATGAATCAATGCATATAATTGGGAGCAGCCAAGAAAGGCAGAGCACATTCATCCAGCAGACTTCAGTGTGTTGATAGTTGTAAAGGTTCCAAATTGTCTAAAGTCTGAGTACAAGAAAAACCCAAGGAACCAGCTTGACCTGATGTCTTAGCCTATTTCATGTTACTATAACAGAATATCACACACTAGGCAATTTGTAAAGAAATAAAGATACATGATGCAGTTCTGGAGACTAGAAAGTCCAAGGTCAGGGGGTGTGCATCTAGCAAGGACCTTCCTGCTTTGTCATCCTTTGGTGAAGGCATTACATGATGCCTAAGTTACTTTTACATAGCTAAGAGACAATACTTGCCACCTATGACTTTTAAGGGAGAAGTTTATTTTAGATCATAGTAATAGTCCATGTTCAACAGTCTCCATGACAGACACAACATGGTAAAGGGAACTGGCAGAGAAAAATGTGCTTAGCTCATGACAACTAGGGAATAGAGAGAGAAGAGAGGAGGTGGAGTCAACAACTCACCCTTCCAGGTCATACCCCAAAGACCCACCAAACTCCACTGCTTAACTGCACATTCAGCTACTGAACTCATAGACAGATGAATTGACTGATGAGTCGGTAGCACCTTCATGATACGGTGACCTGCCACACATGAGAATTTTGGGGACATTTTAGAACTAAGCCATACCACTTGGTGAGATAAAGGTAGCATGCCAGCTAAGATCTCTCTTCTTTGTCTTATAAAGCCACTGATGGTATTCTTGGTATCTTACCTTCCTGACATCACTTAATTAATTCCCAAGGTCTCAACTCCAAGAATAATCAACATGTAAATTCAGTTTCCAACACATGAATTTTTAGGGGACATATTCAAATTATAACAGCTGGGTACAGTGTCTAGGCTTAGCAGTAAAAAGGCAGAATTACAAGAAAGAGAATAAAGAAATCACCTTCAGGAGAACTTGCATAGGTAAAGGCCTATAGACTGGAAACTGCTCACTCGAATCTAGAGTGAGGGGGGAAGAAGAAGGATATGATAGGGAAATGTCATGGGAAAAATTCTAGATCCAGATTACAAATGCCATTTAGTTATGCACTTTTAACTTCAGGCAACCTGGAACCATCCAGGATTGGTTTTGTTTGGTATGGATATTTTATCAAGTGGCTTACTAGTCAGGAGCAAAACCAGTTAGCTCCATCACTGTCTCCATGTGACAGCCATGAATTCAACACACACAGACCTACCACGATCCATGTCAAAGATACTGCAAAACATGTAAACAGCTAACTCAATCTGCAGCATTTAGTTCTTTCATTCAAAAAATGTTATAGGAAACTTATAAACAGCATTTACAGGCAGTGCCATTTGGGAGCTAAAGCAGTTCTATTTGGTCCAAGCTCTTTAAAAAATTTATAGCAAGATCAACATTATAATGCCAATAAAGTGATTTTAAAAAAAGCAAACACATAAATTTAACTGTTGGTTTAACACAGGAAAAACAACAAGCTTTCTGCTGGAGAATTGCTGGAATGGGAGAACCTTTAAAGGAACTTTTTAAATGAAAATAATACATGTTCATTGTAAAAAAATATAGAAACAAAGCAGATAGTATAAAATAACTTTTCATGAAAACCAATATTCCTACTCTACTTCTTCCTACTCTCAATGCAATTTCTCAGAGCAACAAATTATAAATCATTTAAACCATTTCTTTGGCTATTTACCTCCACACCTTTACAAAATGTGCAGAAATGCTTGCTTCTAGATTTATCAAATGTGAACATTATTTGCTTGCCACCAGTTCTTATGGACAAGGACTTTTACTGATTTTTTTACTGCATCTCTTCATCTCTCCTCCATCTTGCTGCTGTGGTTATATTAGTATAGGTTATATGATTATGTATATTTACTGTTATATCCAAGGACAAATTTAGACCATAATTTTAAATTTGAGGTACTTATAAATGCAAAATTGTGATGAAGCTGAGAAAGGGTGGCTGCAGGTAAGGGAGGATGAAACTGTAAGATATACATCTTTTGTGCATTTTAGGGTTCCGGGGGAGTTGAAGTCTCGATAAGTTGCCCAGGCTTGTCTTTCACTCACAATCCTCTCACCTCAATCTCTTCAGCAGCTGGGACTACAGATACATGCTACCACATCTTGATCCTTTACACTTTATTTCCCCTCCAGTCCACATCCGAAGCACCCACAGATCACTTTGCTCTGCCTCCAAAATATATCCAGGGTTACACTGTATTTTCTGTTTCTACTCTGGTCTGAACCTTATTTCTGCAGCTGGAGTTTCATATTTGCCTTCTGATGACACTCCCTGTTTCTCATATTGCCTCTTCACAAAAGAAGCCATTTAAGATGTAAGTCAGAGCACCTCATTTTTTTGCTCAAAATCCTACCTTGCCTCACCATTCCACTAAGAGGCAAAGCCAACTCCCTAGACCATTGCTATTCCTGATTTTGCCTCCAATACTTGCCCTCTTGCTCATTCTGTTGCATGTGGCCCATTCAAGCACATTCCCACTTGAGGTATTATGTACTTTGGTCCCCCTATGTGGAATATCTGTCCCTCAGCAAGCTGCATAACTCCTTTCCTTTCCTGAGCTTCTCTGAAAGGAGTGGTGGCAAATGATTGACATGGCAGTAGTGACCAAAGTTTGAAGAAGCTTAACAGGTGGGGAGGGAACAGAGTGGGGCACTAGGAAGAGGTCAAGACTATAGAAAACCTCTAACAATAAGATGGCCCCAGGCATGATTATTGGTTAAAGCAAAGGAGCTATTGGAGAAAAAGAGGCTAAAAATCCTAGAAAGAGAGAAAAGTTAATGTGGAGAGAATATCCCTAAGGAGGGAGAGGGCACAAGATCAAAAGCATGAGTAGATGAAACAAAATTAATTAACAAGTTCATGCCTGAGAGCTACAATTTTCTCTGTGAAATAGAATGCAGGGTATAACCCAAGGGGGCTAAGGATAACTTAGAGGGCAATTGGAGATGATAGTGTGGGTTTGATGTACGTCAGCTGCAGAGGGGAAGAGCAGAGAGCGAGAGGACCAAGAATATATAAAAGTGCTGCCCAGAATTCCAAGAGACAAGGCAAAGCTGAAAACCTTGAACTTGATAAGTTCGCCATGCATGTTTGAATAGTGTATTTCCTCCCTAGCAACACTCTTGCCAGTCCCTGGTCATGGTGATAATAATAGCAACAATAATTAACACTTAGAAGAGGATTATTGTTTTCTCTATTTTACAGATGAGGAAACTGAGGCACAGTGGAGAACATAGCTCGTTAGTAGTCATTATGACGGCTCTCCGGAGAAACAAAACAGTTAATAGGATATTCATTCATCATTCATTCATTCATTTGTTCTAAAGAGTTGGCTCAAATGGGTATGGAAGTTTAACATTGCCAAGATCTAATCTACCCCTGCATGCCCACTGCCATCAGAGGGTTTGCTTTCTGTGGGCAGTCAGTGTGAGCAGGGAAACAGCCAGGCTGATCCATGTGTGCCCACCACCATCTGGGTACTTGTTTCCTTCAGATAACTAGGGTAGGCAGGGAGAAGCAGCCAGACCTGCCCCTGTGCATACATCAGAATGCTTGCTTCCCTCAGGCAACCAGCGTGGACAGGGAAAGACATCCAGATACACCCCATGGAGGCACTTGCTTCATGTGGGCAGCCAGCACAGGCCAGAAGAACCATATGGACATGCCCTTGTGCACCTGACACCATTGTGGGGGTCCCTGTGTAGCCACGCAGGCTGAGAGAATAAGCAACCCTGCCACAGCACATCCATAGCCATTGGGGGTGTCTTGGTGTAGCCATGCAGGTCTGGGGAGGCTTGTCCCATGCCCCACTGCCTCTCTGAGAGCCTGGGTTCAGAGAAACTCATGTTCCTGGCCCATTCCCTACACTGAAGAGGGGCAGCCAATGTGGGAGGTGCCTGGGAACCAGCTTGTTGGGAGGAATCCAGGAAAATGTCAAGAAGAAGGAGCAAAAGGCAATCTCAGACCTCCAGCTCACACAGAACAAATCTGGGAGATAGAGACATGGAATAAATGGAAGTCACACACCTGATATCTTTGAGAGCTGAAGAAACTGAAGTAAAGAAACAACTTCATGAGGCTATAAAAGTAATCAAATCAGAAATAATATCTCAAGTAAAAAAAATCAGAAACATAGAGAAAGAATTGTTGAGCATATCTAAAGAAGACAGATAAAAAAAGAAGAGCATAGGAAAATGATGGAAACCTTGAATGAACAATATAGGAAGGAATTACAATGGATGAAACAGATTTAAAGAGATATCCAGGCATCGCGGAAGACCACTGAAGGCCTCAGCTGCCTGGCACCGCCACTGCTGGGCCCACCCTTCCACCAGGACCAGCAGGTAAGCACGCCCTTCCACCAGGAACATCGCAGAAGCGTGTCCATCCACTGGGAACATTGAGGAAGCCCGCTGTAGGTCTGAGCTGCCTGAGACTGTTGCTGCTGGGCTCTCCTTTCCACCGGGAACATTGGAACCTTGGACTACAGTGGACTACTGTGCTGGCTGGATGAGAGACTCAGGAACCCCTCACCCAAACAGAAGACCTCAGCAGGCTCCAGTCAGTGTGGTGAATTTGCCCCCTAAAATAGAGGTCTTCAGTGGGTAAATAGGAGTGGAAGTGAAACTCCTTCCAACTGTAATACCTTGGTGAACCTGGCAAGAGAGTGGGTAGCCCTTACCCCACACAGAGAACATCAGACAGGATGAGGAGTGAGCCAATAACACCCCCCCCAACTTAGAGAAAATTAAAAGAACTTGTGAGACCCCCAGTGACACAGTAGGGCCTTAGTTGACACAAACACTATTGCCATGGAGATCTGGTGACCTGCAACAACCTGAAGATACAACAACAGCAGGAACTAAGATTTGCCCTACATCAATACTTCTAGGCTAGTTAGCCCAGAAAGAATATAGGACTCACCCAATGGGCCCTGTAGGAGGAATTCAGGGGACTGGAGTTCTTCTTCATTGTGGTACCCAGCAATTTGACAAACATCAACCACACAGTAGAACCTTGAAACACACACTACAGAAAGTTGTGACTATTGGGATAGAAAGACTAGATATTTAGCCAAACAGTGAAAATTACTAAATGAAAAGGCAAAATGCAATCCCAAACATCTAGCCCATCAGGAGCAAGTACAGGCAATAATGAAATAGAGGACCTTAAAATTCATACACCAGAAATCTCTGAAAAGATATCAAATGAAGTAAAGAAACAAATCCATGAGGCTATAGAGGAACTCAAATTAGAAATAATATCTTATGTAAATACAAAAGTAACAACCTTAGTAAATGACTTTCTCAACATAGCTAGAGAAGAAATAGATAAAAAAAATACAGGAGCATGGGAAATTGATTGAAACTTTGAATGAACAATGCAGAAAACAAGCAGAATCCATGAAACAAATTCAAAGAGATATGCAAGAAACAAAAAATTGTGCTGAAAGCCTGCAAAGCCATTTAAATGAAGCTGAGGACAGAATTTCGGACCTTGAGGACAGGATCACAGATAGCAATCATGAAAGGGAAGAACTTAAAAAAAAACAACAAAGCAGCATGAAATGACAATCCAGCAGCTCCAAGATGATGCCAGGAGAAACAATGTTAGATTAATAGGTATCAGTGTGGAGGCAGGAGACAATACAAAGTATATAACTAAGCTGTTCAGAGAAGTAATGGCAGAAAATTTCCCAAACATGGGGGGAAAATCTGATATACAAATAAGTGAGGCATATAGAATTCCAAACAGTCATAACCAACATAAATCTACACCCAGACATATAAAAATTAAGATCTCAGGCATACAGCACAAAAACAGAATACTAAAAGCTGTTAGAGAAAAGACACAACTCACCTATCAAGGCAAGTCTATTAGAATCACAGCAGACTTCTCAGTGCAAACTTTCAGGTTCCGATGAGCTTGGAGTGAAGTATTTCAAGCCCTAAAAGAAAACAACTTTCAACCCAGACTGATGTACCCAGCAAAACTGTCTTTCAAATTTAATGGAGAAACGAGGTACTTCCATGACAAAGAACAACTGAAGAAATTCATATCCACCAAACCAACCTTAGAAAGAGTGCTGAAGGACATCCTAGGTAGAGACAAAAATGACCACAATCTCCAGAACAACAACAGAAAGAAATCACCAGCCTGGACAAGAAATTAAACAAGGGAGAAAAGCAGGAGACTAACAACAGTAACACAACATGGCAAAGTCAAGTCAGTACATATCAGTGATATCCATAAATGTAAATGGCCTCAATTCACCTATCAAAAGAAACAGGTTGATGGAATGGATCAAGAAACAGGATCCCACAATATGCTGTATACAAGAAACGCATCTGACTCAGAAAGAAAATCATAGATTAAAAGTCAAAGGATGGAAAATAGTATTCCATGCAACAGGAACCTAGAAAAAAGCAGGGGTAACTATTCTATTTGCAGACAATGTGAACTTCAAACCTAAAATGATTAAAAGAGACAAAGAAGGTCACTACATACTCATAAGTGGAAAAATTCAAGAGGAAGAACTAACAACTATAAATATATATGAACCAAACACAGGAGAACCCAACTATATAAGACAGATACTAAAGGACATGAAAAATCAAATACACAAGAACACAATTATTACAGGGGACCTTAACATCCCATTGCCACAAAGAGATCAACTAGACAAAAAGTCAGCAAAAAAATAATAGAAGTGAATCATACCTGCAAGCAATTGGACTTAGTATATGTTTACAGAGTGTTCCACCCAACCACATCAAAATATACATTCTTCTCAGCTGCGCACAGGACATTTTCCAAATAGATGATATATTATCCCATAAAACATTCTTAAGTAAATGCAAAGGTATTGAAATTATCCCATGCATAATATCTGACCATAGCACACTGAAATTGGAAATTAATGGCAAGAGAAATTGCAAAACCTGCATAAATACATGGAAATTAAATAACAACCTTTTGAACAACCAGTGGGCTACAGATAAAAGTAAAGAAGAAATAAAGCAATACCTACAATTCAATGAAACTGTGGTAACAACCTATTGTAATCTGTGGGATGCAATGAAAGTGGTGTTAAGAAGGAAATATATAGCAATAAATTATCACATCAAGAAAACAGAATGAGCACAAATAAACAACCTAATGCTTCATCTCAAGCTTCTAGAAAAAGAAGAGCAAGTTAAACCCAAAGCTCATAGAAGAGAGGTAATTGTAAAGATTAGAGCAGAAATCAGTGCAATGGAAACTAAAAAATCAATACAAAGAATTAATGAATGAAATAGTTGGTTTTTTGAGAGAATAAACAAAATTGATGAACCTCTAGCCAAACTTATAAAGAAAGAGAAAAAAAACCCAAATTCACGCAATAAGGACTGAAAAGGGGGAAATTACTACAGGTTCCATGGAAATTCAAAAGATCATGAGTACCTACTTTGAAAATCTCTGCTCACATAGAGAGGAAAACACAAAGGGAATGGACAGATTTCTAGAAACATATGAACTACTAACGCTGGAGCAAGAAGATATAGCAATTTTTAATAACCCAATATCAGCTATTGAAATTGAAAATATAATAAAAAAACTTACCAACAAAGAAAAACTCAGGTCCTGATGGATTTACAGCTGAATTCTACAAAAAAATTTAGAGAAGATTTGATGCCAATACTCCTTAAACTCTTCAATGAAATTGAAAAAAAAGCAATCCTCCCTAAATCACTCCTGGAGGTAAGTATTACTTTCATACCAAAACCAGAGAAAGACCGAACCAAAAAGGAGAACTATGGGCCAATCTGACTAATGAACATAGATGCAAAGATGCTCAATAAAATGCTGGCAAATAGAATACAGCAAATCATCAAGAAGATTATACATCATGACCAAGTGTGGTTCATTCCAGGAATGCAGGGATGGTTTAACATATGCAAATCAATAAATGTAATATACCACATCAACGGAGCCAAAGACAAGAACCACATGGTCATCTCAATAGATGCAGAAAAAGCTTTCAATAAAGTCCAACATATGTTCATGATAAAAACCCTTCAGAAATTCAGAATACATGGTGTCTACCTCAACTTTATAAAGGCCATCTATGACAAACCAACAGCCAATATTATACTAAATGGACAAAAACGGAAAGCTTTCACTCTAAAATCAGGAACAAGATAAGGATGTCCACTATCACCACTCATATTCAATATAGTTCTGGAAACACTAGCCAGGGCAATCAGACAAGAGAGAGGAATAAAAGGAATAAAGATAGAAAAGGAAGAAGTTAAATTATCACTATTTGCAGATGACATGATACTCTATATAGAAGACCCAAAAAACTCTATTAAAAGACTACTAGAGGTAATAAACAAATTCAGCAGTGTAGCTGAAGTCAATGATCAAAACTCAATAGCATTCCTGTACATAAACAAGAAACTCACTGAGAGAGAAATTATGGAAATATTGCCCTTCACAATGACACCTAAAAAAATGAAGTACTTAGGAATTAACCTAACTGAGAATGTAAAAGACCTATGTGCTAAAAATTATACTACATTAAAAAAGGAGATTGAAGAGGATTTTAGAAAATGGAAGAATATTCCTTGCTCTTGGCTAGGAAGAACCAACATTGTGAAAATGACCATACTCCCCAAACTGTTATACAGATTTAACGTAATCCCAATCAAAATACCATTGACTTACCTCACAGATCTACATAAAACACTCCTAAAATTCATTTGGAACCGGAAGAAAACTAGAACACCAAAGGCAATTCTGGCCAATAAAGGCAAGGCAGGAGACATCTCAATTCCTGACTTGAAACTGTACTACAAAGCCACAGTAATAAAATCAGCATGGTACTGGCAAAGAAATAGACCTGAGGATCAATGGAACAGATTAGAAGATGCAAGTATAAGTACAAAGACACTCAAGTACCTGATACTTGACAAAGGGGCTAAACATGTTCATTGGAAGAAGGATAGATAGACTCTTTAATAAGTGGTGTTGGAAAAATTGGCTCTCCACATGCAGAAGACTGAAACTAGATCCATGCCTATCACCATGCACAAAACTAAAGTCTAAGTGGATCAAAGTCCTAAACATTAAAACAGAAACACTAAATAGAAGATAAGGTAGGTTGAAGTCTTGGAGACATAGGGGTAGGCAGAGAATTCATGAACGAAACACAAACTGCATGGAAAATGCTTCAGAGAATCAACAATTGGGATCTCATATTACTGAAAAGTGTCTGCACTTCAAAAGAAATCACCAACAGAATGAAAAGAAAACCTACAGAATGGGAAAGAATTTTAGCCAGGAACCCCTCAGATAAAGGACTTATATCAAGAACATATGAAGAATTGAAAAACATCAAGCCCCCCAAATTCAAAGACCATCTCCAAAAATGGGCATCTGAGATAAACACACAGTTCTCAGATGAAGATATACAAATGGCAAATAAATACATGAAGAAATGTTCACCATCACTGGTCATTCGAGAAATGCAAATTAAAACAACATTGAGATTTAATCTCACTCCGGAAAGAATAGCTGCCATCAAGAAATCAACTGATAACAAATGTTGGCGAGGCTGTGGGGAAAAAGGAACACTGCTCCACTGTTGGTGGGAGTGTAGACTGATGCAACCACTATGGAAATCAGGATGGAGAATTCTCAAAAGACTAGGATTGGAAGCTCCATTCAACCCAGATATTCTCCTCCTGGGTATTTTCCCAAAAAAACTGAAAAGTTCATATCACAGTGATATATGTGCATCCATGTTTATAGCAGCACAATTTGTAATAGCTAAATCTTGGAAACAACCAAGATGCCCACCAACCACAGAATGGATGAAAATGATGTGGTATTTTTATACAATGGAATATTACTCAGCTATGAACAAGGATGATCTTGAGGCTTTCAAAGGAAGTGGAGACAACTTGAGACTATCCTCATTAGTGAAATAAATAAAAATCATATTTATAAATATCACATTGTGTCTCTAGTGTAAAAAGTAATAAGAACTGTAAGAGTAATAAAACCCAAAATGTGTAATTGCTACTATAAAAAAGAGAGGAAAAGAAAGTTCTCTAAAGGATATAACTGCATGTATGTTTAAGTGTGTAAGATGGATGACCATATTTCTGTTTTTGTTAGATTGTTTAGAAGAACTGTTAACAGTCTCACTGTTTGAATGTCTACTTTGTATGCTTTAATTTTGTAACTTTAACAACCATTTCCAAGATGACAGTATGTAAT
Source organism: Dolichotis patagonum (assembly GCA_004027295.1). Taxonomy (NCBI): domain Eukaryota; kingdom Metazoa; phylum Chordata; class Mammalia; order Rodentia; family Caviidae; genus Dolichotis; species Dolichotis patagonum. Next base: position 117,295 of record PVJX010002210.1, on the reverse strand, counting down.
TTATCAAGTAGTGATTTCTTAGTGTTTTTTGTTCTTTTCTTTTTTTCCCTTTGAAATTCTGTATTATTGCTACCCTTTTTTATGTTTGTTTTGTTGTTTTTTTGTCCTTAAATAAAAATTTTTTAAAAAAGAGATATCTAAAAAATTAGAAACTAAAGATCCAAAATGTACAGTAGATATGGCAATAATCAAAGGAAAAGAAAGCACTTGAAAGGAAAAACAACATTTGTAGGTACACACATATAACTGTATGTATGTTAAAGTGTGCAACATAGGTAACCATACTACCAAGTTTTTGTTAGTTCATCAAAAAGAATAGTTTGTACTGTCTTCGTTTGATTGTCAGTTCATTTTTTATGCTTTGATTTTGTAACTTGAACAACTACTTCTAAGATGACAATATGTAATCTATTAACCAGTGATGTTGTGTAAGTGTTTTTTTTGAAATTCTGTATCATTTCTACATTAGAAAAATGTTTTTCTTTTTTTTTAAAAAAAAGCTGGCAAAACTGCTTGAAAGTGATTGAAGATAAGCTTTCAGACCTTGAAGACAGGAATGCAGCTGGCAGCCATGAAAGAAAAGATCTCTTAAAAATAGCAAGGAACCAGGAAATAATGATTCAATGGCTACAAGATGTCACAGAACAAAGTAATTTAAGAATTATAAGTGTCAGTGAAAAAGCAGGAATCAACACAAATGGCATAAAGAAACTATTTACAGAAATAATAGCAGAACACTTCCTAAGCATGGGAAAAATGAAGTGACATTCAGATAAGTGACATTCAGATAAGTGAACTTCAACTAGCCATAACCAAAATAAATCTACACCCAGACATATAATAATTAAGATTCCAGAAATTCATCACAAGAACAGAACATTAAAAACTGTTCGAGGAAAGAAATCCATCACCTATAAAGGAAAGCCCATCAGAATCACAGCAGACTTCTCAATACAAACCATTAAGTCAAGATGAGCTTGGAGTGAAGTATTTCAAATCCTGAAATAAAACAACTTCCAGTCCAGATTGATGTACCCTGAAAAACTATCTTTCAAAATTAATGGAGAAATAAGTTACTTCCATGACAAAGAACAACTGAAGGAACTCATGACCACCAAGCAACCCTACAAAGAGTACTGAAAGATATTCTGGAGAGATAAAGATGATCATGGTTTCAGAAATAGCAGCAGAGAGGGATCCCCAAACAGGGCAGACAATTGAATGAAGGAGAAAAGCGGAGGTCCAACAGTAGGAGGATAGCATGGCAGAGATGAGCCAATGCACACTGGTTGTAACCATTAACGTAGATGGCCTCAATTCAGCAATAAAAAGAAACATAGGGAGAGTACATCAAGAAACAAGATCTATCAATATACTTTATACAAGAAGCACATTTAATTCAACAGGAAATTCATAGACCAAAAGTCAAAGGAGAGAAAACAATGTTCTATGCAACAAGAAACTAGAACTATAGGAGTGGCTTGCCCATCAACCATCGAATGAGCAAGAAAGATACAGTATTTTCATACAATGGAAAGCTACTCAGCTATAAAGAAGAATAATCTCAAGGCTCTTGTATGTAAATGAATGCAACTGGAGATCATGCTCGTGAGTGAAATCATTTGGACTCACATGGGTGAACATCATGTTTTCTCCTAGTACAAGGAATTAGTGGGAACCAAAATGTACAACAGATATTATGAAAGTGATAGGGGAGAAAAACATCTAAAAAGGGAAGGTGGTAACTTCTTTATTACTTTGTTTTGAATTCCTGTATTGTTTTCATAGGTTTTTTTAGGTTTGGTTTATTCTGTCCTGTTCTGTTTGATTTTACTGTGTCTGATGGTATGGGCAGCTATTTTGAAGATAATGGAATGCTTTATGGTAGCCATTGTTGATTTCCTATTGTCTTGTTTTGAAGTCCTGTGATGCTTTCATTCTTTTGGTTGACTTTGTTCTGTTTTGTTTTGATTTTATTATGTCTGATGGTATGGATGACTATTTTGAAGAAAACAAGAGACATTATGTTACCTATTGTTGATTTCCTATTTTTTGAAGTGATGTATCACTTTCATTGTTCGGTTCTGATTAGCTTTATTCTGTTTTGCTTGCTTTGGTTTTATTCTCTTTAAAATAAAAAAAAAACAAGTGTCAAGATTTGCAGTTGGAAAGCTGAAGACATAGAATGGCCCATGAGGTAGTGATATAGTTTGAATGTTGGAAGGCTTGAGCCCCATAAACAGCTGATGTTTTAGTTAAATCCAAAGGTCAGAAGGCACCAAGGTCCCAGTCAAAATGCATCAGTAGAGGAATTCCCTTTTACTTGTGGGAGGGGCAGCTGTTTTGCTCTATGCAGGTCTTTAACTGATTGGATGGAGCCTATCCACATTAGTGAAGATAATCTGCCCTGCTCAGTCTACTTATTCAAATCTTAATGTCATCAGAAACACCTTCACAGGCACAAACAGAACGTGTGACCAAATGTCTAGAGACTTGTGGCCCAGGCAGGTTAACATTAAATTTAATCATCACAGTGATGGAGTCTGAATTCGAACCCAATCTCTGCCCACCACTGGCTCCCACTGGAGTCCAAATTGAAAATTTGCTGAGATAGTAGACAACATGCTGAGACACTGTGGAGGAGCTGAAGTGATGCCCCACAGAAAGCATATGCTAGGAAATACCAGTACTGATTAATAATAGTGGTATTAATAATAATTATTATTGTTGTATTTAGACATGAAGCCAGCATGGAAGTTTGGGAGAGGTGTTGGAAGCTCCCAGTGGGCTTATAAAACAGTTGAAACATGAGTACCTGAAGGTATATTAGTTACAAAATGGGCTACACTGCAAAAAGGGCACCAGAAAAACATAAATCTCAAACAGAATAGAAGTTTATTACTTTTCATACAGCAGTTGAGTGGTGGGCGGAGTGACTTTGCCAGCCCCAACATAAGGTTTGCATTTCTGTGTCCAGTACTTCTGTTTGTTTCATCTCCCAGCCAATGGGAAGAGGGAGGGCACAGAGCAGAGTGTGTTCATTTTTTTAGGTCTACACCTGAGCTATCTAAGATGGAGGCCACATGAGGCTACTGGGCACTCAAAATTAATGTTAAGGTAAATTTAAATTTAAAAAATGATACTCTGTTCAGTTATTTTAAAACAGTTGCATATGAGTAACCTGATATGTTCCATATGATTTTTCAACTGTAAATTTTGTAACGTCAAAGACCATATCAATTATTTCTGATGAAAATTTAGTATATTAATTGGGATTTGCTACAAATGTAAATGCTCACCAGAACTGGGCATGGCAGTGCATGCCTGTAATATCAGCACTCTGGGAGAATGAGGCAGGAAGGTCTCTTGATCCAGCTTGGGTAACTTAGGAACTTAGTGAGATCCTGTCTCAAAATAAAAAAATAACAAAAGGGCAGTTCATAGAGCTCAAGTGAAGGCCCTCAGTTTAGTCCCCAGCATGGAAAAAATATTTTTTAAATGTCCACTAGAATTTATAGACTGAGAATGGAGTTATAAGAATGTAAATTATCTCTTCAATACTTTTAAAATGATTACATGTTGAGAGAGTAACATTTTGGATCAACTGAGTCAAATAAAATATATTACCAAAGTTAATTTCCCATTTTTCTCTTTCACTTTTAAAAATATGACTTTAAAAATATGACTCCCATTTTTCTCTTTCACTTTTAAAAATTTCAAATTATATAGGTGGCTCCTATATTTATTTTCAATGGAGCTGGTCTAGATTACTGAAAAATACACATATCACTTAAACTCACAGGCCATTGGGCAAAGAATAGTCACAACTGACACAACCTACAAGCGATGCTGGGAAATGTGAATGTAGCCTCTGGCAAAGCAGCTATTTATCTGAGAAGCTGAGAACTGTGACACAGACAGCCGGAAGCCTCTGCCTAGTTCAGATGCTAAGTTCAGAGTAGAAGCAAGAGATGACAAGGCCCAGGGTGTAATAGACTGTGGATAAAGTTCTAGAGAAGGTGGGTTAGAAATTGTGAATAATCATCCCATCAGTGCACATAAGATATTCATCTTTTTGTTTCCTGTAGCAAAAAGAATGTTCAACTTCAGTAACTATATTGACACTATTACTGGGTTATACTTTAAATCTTGACAGAGCCATGGAATTTCATGCATATCATCTTATGATCCTGGATAAGCACTTGCTCAGCATAATATTTACCTTAATATGGGTTCTCAACAAACATTTGTTGAACAAATATATGAATAAATTAGGCCACTTAGAAAAAGAATAAAAGAATCTAGGATACATAACTCATTGATTCAACAAATATTTGAGCACTTATTTTTCTAGGCACTGGGGATACAGTAATGAACAAAACATACAAAGAATCCTGTTCTCTGGAGAGCAGGGCTTAGAATAAATAAGCATGCCAATGTGTAAAATGATGTTGGTTCACAACAAATATTATGAGTAAGAAGACAAGAGAATGGAGTGATCAAGAGTGTTGGTGTGGCTGCATTTCAACTTGTAGGATCAGGGAAGCCTTCTTTAAAGATGTGGCATCTGTCTAAAGACATGAGTGAAGTAAGTAAGCTAGACTTACTTGCTAATGTCAGAGGGAAGAGTGTTACGGGCAGAAGGAACAGCAAGTGCAAATGTCCTGAGGTCAGAATATGCTAGCATAGGAGAGTAGCAGCACAAAGGCCAGTATAGGTGGGAATAAGTGAGTAAGAGTGAGGATAACAAAATATGAAGTCAGAAATGGGATAAACCATTTAGATTTCATCAGACTTTGCCCTCATTAGGAAGGAGAGCAATTAATATCCCACATTTTATTTTTATTTTATTTTATTTTTTAAAATTTTGTTTAAAGAGAGAGAAAAAAACCTAATGAAACAAAACAAGAAAAAAGGGTAGCAACAATACAGAATTCCAAAGGAAAAAAAGAAAAGAACAAAAAACACTAAGAAATCACTACTTGATAAATTACATACTGTCACCTTAGAAATAGTTGTTCAAGTTACAAAATTAAAACATACAAAGTAGACATTCAAACAGTGAGACTGCTAACAGTTCTGCTCAATGATCTAACAAAAACCGTAATACTGTCATCTATCTTACACACTTAAACATACATGCAGTTATATCCTTTAAAGAACTTTCTTTTCCTCTCTTTTTTACAGTAGCAATTACACATTTTGGGTTTTGTTACTCTTACAGTTCTTATTACTTTTTACACTAGAGACACAATGTGATATTTATAAATATGATTCTTATTTATTTCACTAATGAAGATAGTCTCAAGTTGTCTCCATTTCCCTTTGAAGGCCTCAAGATCATCTTTTTTCATAGCTGAGTAATATTCCATTATATAAAATACCACATCTTTTTCATCCACTCTGTGGCATCTTGGTTGCTTACAAGATTTAGCTATTACAAATTGTGCTGCTATAAACATGGGTGCACATATATCACTGTGATATGAACTTTTCAGTTTTTCTGGGAAAATACCCAGTAGGGGAATAGCTGGGTTGAACAGAGCTTCCAATCCTAGTCTTGTGAGAGTTGGCCATATTGATTTCCACAATGGTTGCACTAGTCTACACTCCCACCAACAGTGGAGCAGTGTTCCTTTTTCCCCGCAGCCTCGCCAACATTTGTTATCAGTTGATTTCTTGATGGCAGCTATTCTTTCCGGAGTGAGATGAAATCTCAGTGTTGTTTTAATTTGCATTTCTTGAATGACCAGTGATGGTGAGCATTTCTTCATGTATTTATTTGCCATTTGTATATCTTCATCTGAGAACTGTGTGTTCATCTCAGATGCCCATTTGTGGAGAGGGTCTTTCAATTTGGGTGTTTGATGTTTTTCAATTCTTTATATGTTCTTGATATAAGTCCTATATCTTGATATAAGGAGGGGTTGCTGGCTAAAATTCTTTCCCATTCTGTGGGTTTTCTTTTCACTCTGATGGTGATTTCTTTTGAAGTGTAGAAACCTTTCGATAACATGAGATCCCAGTTGTTGATTCTCTGAAGTGTTTCCTGTGCAGTTTGTGTTTTGTTCAGGAATTCTCTGCCTACCGCTATGTCTCCAAGACTTCAACCTACCTTATCTTGCAGTAGATTTAGTGTTTATGTTTTAATGTTTAGGTCTTTGATCCACTTAGACTTTAGTTTTGTGCATGGTGATAGGCATGGATCTAGTTTCAGTCTTCTGCATGTGGAGAGCCAGTTTTTCCAATACCATTTATTAAAGAGGCTATCGTTCCTCCAGTGAACATGTTTAGCCCCTTTGTCAAATATCAAGTGGCTGTGTGTCTTTGTACTTATACTTGTGTCTTCTAATCTGTTCCATTGATCCTCAGGTTTATTTCTTTGCCAGTATCATGCTGATTTTATCACTGTGACTTTGTAGTACAGTTTCAAGTCAGAAATTGAGATGCGTCCTGCCTTGCCTTTATTTCCCAGAATTGACTTTGGTATTCTATTTACCCCACTTTTTAAAAAAAATAAAGGGCTCCTACAGACACGTGCATAACCTTCTGTGTAAGGGCCCAGGTGGGATCAGAGCCAAGCCTTCTTGGGCTTCCTAAAGGCTTTTCAGAAATTGTTTACTTAGCTGTTTTATCATTCCCGCACTTCCTCTTTGGCTAACTAAAGCGGAAGCAAAGTGCTGGTTTGGGCTTCCTTCCAGACTTGGAATTAGTTTGTTTTTGTCTTTTATCACAAACATCCTGCTGTCCTTTGACAGTATTCCCGGTAATGGAACCTTTTTGTTTTGTTATATTTTAATCTGCTTAGTGCATGTGGCTTGTCTATCTGGCCCCACAAATCACTGGTTATCATCACAGCCGATGGTCTGTGTCCAGCCAATTTCACAGACAAACACTTCTTTCCTGGTCACAGTCCCTGATGTGGGGAAGCCTGATTTACAAAGTCAATAAAAATGCACTCAGGGAATTACTGGACCCTGATGGCTTAATATATGAGATTAAAATCTCCAAGTTTAGGACAATAAGAAGCCATTTAACACGCGTAAGGTGGCAAGTGGGTTATGGAAATGTCAGCTGGCCAGGGTCAGGCTCCACTGGCAACGGACTTATTGAATGACAGAAGAGCTAATTGATGAATTGCCCCTGAGTGCCTTTCCCAGTGTGACTTGGGGAATAGATATCATGCCACATTATTGGTCACTTTGGATAGAGAATAACTTTTCATAGTGGAAGGTCACCCAGTTCAAAAAGAGGAGGATATTTTAAAAAGAAGTTTTAAAAAAATATTTTCATTACCAAATTAATCAGCATTCATTTTCCACCTTGCAGTTTGGCTTACCCGCATGAAGGTTTTGGGGGAGCCTGCTCAGCATGTCACTGGTCAGGGTGCAAGCAAAGGAACTGGGTAGAGGAAGAAACTGGACTCTGATGCAGCTGGCATCCAGGTCTCAGCTGCAGGATTCTGGAGTTGGGGGTAAGGAAAAGGACGAGGCCTCACAAGCCAACATGACGTCTGTTGGAAGAAGGTGTTTTCAGAAACCTGGAAGCCTTTCTCTAAGCTGAGGACAGTTCCTGTCTCAGCTAAGAGCTGTCAGTGACCAATACTCTCAGAGGCAATGGATCAGAGTGGCAAGACGATGGCACTTGGACCAGTAGATGAAATAGAATCAAAAAGGAGAAAATAAGGATTATCCAGAACCCACTAACCTGAGAAAAGGATTGTCGACTTTTTGGTGTGTACAGATAAATAGATGTCTTTATCATATTTACACATATGCATGTACATGAGATGTATAAAGTGTATATACACATACTATATATAGACCCATATTTACATATGCAAACATAAATCATATATTCTCTGTCTTGGTTTTTCTTCAATGCAGCATAAACATTTTCTCTGTGTTAATAAAGATAAAAATAGATACATCTGCCCCTTGATCCAACAATTCCATAATAAAGAATTTTCACTAAAGGAATAATCTGACATGTATATGCAAGATATTTACTATATCATGAGTTATAAGAGCTAAAAATTGAGACCAACCAAATTTCTAACAATAAAGATTTCATTAAATAATTCTGGACCTCTCTACTATGGCTGTTGCAATTCAAGTCTATTTTAATGATATAAAAAATAATGCCCAATATATGGTTAATTTCTTTTACAAAAGGATACAAAATACCAGCACTTTTGTGGGGGAAAAGCACATGCATATTAATACAAAAAAGTATCCATCACAATGCTATGAAGTTATTTCTGATTGAATGGATTGTAGTTTTTCTTTTTTTAGAAGAAATGATTTTGTATTCTTTTCTCAGAACGTATTTTATAATTCAAAGTCACTTAAAATATTTTTTATTAGTCTTCAAATACTTTACCTGTACTTTAAATGTTAAAGCAGTAATTAATGCGTATAGCAAAATAGTTAATAAAACAAAAGTGTTCAATGAACACTGGTCTCTCTTCTATTCCAGAAATCTCCCTCTTTCTTTGTTCTTTCCCTAAGAGGCAACCACTTGGAGAAATATCTTTGTGGAAATGTTCTAGGTAATACTGCAGCTCATGAATGCTTTTGTTCACAAACAATTCAGTTCACAAAGAGAAGTGCTCAGCAGAATTTTGTTTCTGTTTGTGAACTCCGCATCAGGTGACAAACATGACCTTGGCCATCTTCTGCAGAATCCTAGAACAAATTAAGTTTGGGAACCAAGGTATCAGTGTATAAATACACACTCAAACACACAGGACAGCATATTTTTTATACTGCTCCCCAACCTAATGTATCTTAAAAAACTTTCTGAGTCATAGCATATAGATCAACTTCATTCTTTTAATGCCTGAGTGGTGTTTTATTATATGGCTATATCATACTTATGGATAGCTTTTTATTCTTGCAAAAACTGTTGTAATGACCTTATTCTACAATCTTTTAAAAAATATATGTGTAAAGACATTTGTTGGATGAGTTCCTAGAAGTAGAATTGCTGAGTCAATGGGCAAGTGTGTTTCAAATTCTTATACATATTTCCAAACTTATTTCCAAAGAGGCTACATCCTTACCAGAGATGTGTGTTCCTATGATTCCACACCCTTGGCATACCTTGTTCTACTAAAGTCTTCATGTTTGCCAGTTTGGTGGGTGTCATGTACAGCCTGCTGATTATTTCCATTGCTCATCTTTAAGTAAACTATTGATCTTGAAGAGAAGGGCAATGAGAAATAAGATTGAGAGAAATTCTGCATTTTAATTTTTCTTTGTTCCTCCCTTGTTTTATCCTTCATCCATGCCTTCTTCCTTTCCTTCTTCGGAAAGTGTGAAAAGAGGGCATCTCTGGAAGCTAAAGGGAAAGAGTTGAGGAAGAACTAGAGCTAGAAAATTATGAAGAGAGAGGTTCTCTAGAGGAGGAAGGAATGAATGAAACACTGGCTCAGCTCTCAAATTAGAGCATTTATACAACAAACACTTCTCATACACACATTGTGATGTTAGAAGTTTTCTCAGTCTCCTCCTTCTTTCCATTGGTGTTGGGCTCAGTCAAGGACGTAGGGATTAGACATGAACAGAGGCCTTATACTTGATTATACCATTTGGTTTGACTCTATTTGGCCTGTGTCCGATTATATGCCACTTTGTCTTGGATCACAGGACAATTATCTGTGATCAGATGTGAGTTCATTACACAGCCAAGGAATCAGAGGCCAGCTTTCTGCCTAACCTGCTGCCTGAACTCTTGCTGTTCTGTAGATTCACCAAGTGGAGAATAAATATTCCTGGAGTAAATCACTGAGATCTGGGATGGTTTGTTACACAGCAGGCTGCTTTTGGCAATTACTGATACATTCTGTGCCTGGTGTTCTAGAATATTGCAGAAAACAAACAAAAGTTAAAAATTTCTGCCATCTTTGAGTTCACTTTCTGGGGGAGGCAACACTAAACCTCTATATCAGATGGTAATAAAAGTCCTGAGAATCCCTCTTCTGCATAGCATGGTCACCACCCACGCCCCCTTGAGGCAATCTCTAGTTCCTCTCTGTGGGCACAGCTGGGCCATCCTTGCTGTGGTCTCCAGGCTATGGGTAAACAGTGTTCAAGTCTTCCTCTTTCACTTACTGGGCCCTCCATTTACTGTGCTCTCTGCTTCCTTCTTCCCCTAGCTGTCCTGGGGACATGGGACAAGGGCTGGTGTAAATAATGCCTGCCACGAATTGATCTATGTGCCCGACCCTGATAAACATTTCACATGCATGGATGTGTGTGCACTTTATGGGGCAGGCACTGTTAGTGTCCTACATTTTACATGCGGGCACAGAGAACAAGAATCGGAATTTGAGCCAAGCAGATTCTTTCAGGAGTCCACAGTAATGTAACTGTGGCACTGTGAATAGGTGTCGGGAGATAGGCAATCTTTCCTTTTCTTGAGCTTTTTCTCAAAAAGGAAGGAGATCAAGAGATAGAGGGAGGAGAAAGAGTGAGGAGTGAAAAAGGGTAAAAAAGGAATTAAGATATGTTATGTATGTCTACCAACTTCCAACAAGGAATATAAATATTGTATACTACACATGTTTATAATCAATCAATTGATTGATCAATCAGTTAGCAATCTTGTTGGAGTAAATATGGCCATGATCTCTGATTTTTCCCTAACTTCTTCTTGAATTTCTGCAACTGTTTGATACTCAGATAAATTCCTAGAACCTACTGTGTTCCAGGAAACTTTGTAGAGACTGGGAACACATGAGTAGGAAGCCCCAGTTTTTCTTAAGAGGCTCACAGTGTAGCATGAAGGTGTATGCAAATGACCATCGTAGTCTGCAGATAGTATGATATAAAAACACAGCAATAATAATAATAATGCAGCAGATATACCGGTTGAGCACCCACAGTGTGCTAGTCTTTGTGTTGAGTGCTTTTCAGGTGCTGCCTTCAGAAATTCTCACAAAAATCCCTAGACTTCACAAAGGCTTCCCAAGCCAGTGGGAAAGCATCTTCCATGCCAGGGCAGTGCAGCCTGATGAAATGTAGGACACCTAGTGACATTTAAATTTCAGATGTGTCCTATACTTACACCAAAAATTATTCATTGTTGATCTGAAATTCAAATCCAGTGGCGTGTTCTGTATTTTTATTTGCTAAATCTGGCAAATCAAACTCAAGGTCACTTTTGGACCCAAACCTCCCTGACTCTAGGGGTGAGGTTTGCAGTCCCCGCCACGCTCTACCCTACCTGTGATACTCACAGCTGTCCAGTGTTCCTGGAGCCTACACTCTCCTGACCTCGCCAGTGCATCTTCTAGGGCTAAGGTACCAAAGGGCGTAGGCCCTGGGGGAAGCTCAAAGAAGGTGTGAGCAGAGATGGAAGGGTAAGACGTGGGGGAAATCTTACCACCTGTGCCCTCCAGGTGGCCCAGAGACAGCACTAGGCAGCAAAGCTAGCGACTTCTTTCTTGGCCGCGCCTTCCGGAGGGAAATCAATGATTTAGTTAAAGCCTCCCGGGCCCGGCGCTGCGGATTGGGCCATCCCAGCGGAGCTGCTCTGCGAGAGCCTTTTTATAAACCGACAACAATTTACACTCCAAATGAAGTCCTAATAAACTGCCGCGCTGGCCCTGCCGGCAGCCGGCCGATAAACACTTCCTTTTAAGAAAACACGCACGACCTGGTCCCTGCGGTGCCCAGCGCATCCCGCTTCCCTGCGGGGACCCAGGGCCAGGAGGGGTCCCCGCCCCACCCCAAGTAGTGCAGTTTCGATTTTTCTTATCCTTCCGGAGTAAGATGACCCGGCTTCTGTTCTCCAGGTTCCCGGGGCAGCAGGAGCCTTCAGTTCCAGCAGGGACAGTCCCAGAGTGGATGCTGCAATCCTAGAGTCTCGACACCGTGCCCCCAGATGTCCCAGAGGAACAGGGCAGGCAGCAGGATTGCGGGGAGCCTGGGCTGAGAGTTACCAAGCCCCTTCGGGTCACATCCTGATTCTGCTTCCTAGCTGTGTGACCTTGACTACTGTACGTAACTTGTATGTTTCATCTTGTCATTTACTCAGTGGGAACAGTGACGGCGCCTGCCAAAGAAAGCTGATGCACAGTACTGCTATAAGTAAATGCTTGGTCACAACAGTCTTGCAAGTTTTTAACAAACTAAAATAGATTTATTTCCAATGGCTGTGAAGTTCTTAGCACATACTAAATGCTCAGTAAATGGTATACTATTCTTATATTTTATATAATTAAAAGAATTAGTAGTCTGTATCAGGCTTTTATAACTTTGAGATAAAATTGTATCACTAGAAATTCTACCCATTGCCCCAACTTCCTCCTCCTGAAGTTAAACAGAATAAATTGATATTTGCTTTACGCCCAGATTCTAAATTGTTCCTGTATGAAAGCATAAGAATTCTTACAGGAACAGATCCAGGGATGTCCTAATTCTTTTCCTGTGATGTCTCATGTTGACAGTGGGGAAGCTCGTGCACACTGGATATTGGGAGGGGACAAAGCATTGGAACTACTACTGGATCAACCACGTGCCATGAGCTCAATCCAATACACCTCCCGATAAGTTTATTTTACGCCCAGCATTGCTTTCTTTCTTTTGGAACTAAACAGCTCTTCCCGATGCAGAGCTGGAGAGTAGAATGGACTTCTGTCCACATCGAAGTCTTAGACACCAGTGAAGGAGAATATTTCAAAACGCAAGAGTCAGGGTTGTGAAATGTTGGCTAGAAGCCAAATGACATAAGCACAAAGAAAGGCCTAAGATTTGGGAGCAAGGAGGTTATGTATTAGTAAAAACTGATTCCTCAGAGAAGCAGGGGCAAAAGACAGATGACAGTAGATGAAAGGCAAGTGAGGCCAGTGTTTTGAAGAACCCTGAGCAATAGAATTCCTGGAGGAGGATGTGGGCTTAGGGAAGGATTTTAAAATTTGTGTTTCTAGATAGGAAAAAATCATGTAGGGAGCTAGTAGGGCCAAGAATCTAATTCTAAGCCATCAAACTGAGCACAAGATACCTGTGATGGTTAAGCTTACAGTGTTAATGTGAGAGCCTCCTATAGGAGCAGTGAAGGACACTCCTGAGCGTGTTTGGGTGGGTCATGAAGAGTGGGTCACTTTGGAGCCTGTATCTGGCCTCTGGTCCTTCCTCACTGGCACTGTTTCCTGGCTCTGCTTCCCAGCCGTCATGAACTATCAATGTCTTTGCTCCATGTCCTTCTGCCATGCTGTTCCTGCCTTGGAGTCAGCAGATCATTGACTAAAACTTCTGTAACCATGAGCTAAATAAACTTCTCCTCCTTTAAGTGTGTGTATCAAGTATTTGGTCCCTGTAATGAAAAGCTGACCAGCACAGTAGCTTAGCAGCCATCTGAGCAGACACTTCTTTTCCCCTCAAGTCCAAGGATTATATCTCTTACTACTCCCTTCACCTTCCTGCACTGGCACAAAGCAGCTCACCTCCTGACCTAAGAGGGATGTTGCCTATTTTGACAATGACTTTCCTGTCTCATTATGCCCACTTTCCCATCTATACCCCAGTATTCCTCAGAACACTGGTGACAGTTCTGGTGGGTTGGTTGGAATCTGGGATACTAATGGAGTGGTGGTGATGGGGATGGTGAGGATCCTCCCTTTGCCTCTGAGATTTATTCACTTATTTCAGCTTGAGACCGCTCCCTCATCCATCCAGTTGGGACAGTAAACAATGACACCCCAATTACATGAAAGCCTTGCTAAACTCTGGAAATCAGAGAAAGAAAATTTACCTCTGCTGTAACTAAATTATATCTAGGGAGCAGCTCATCTAGAGGGTAAAGTAGAATCAAAGCAAGTTTTGGGGGAAGCAATTAGAGAAAGAAGGATAACATCCTAATTTGAATCCTCTGTCAGGGCTTGAGAACTCATGGAATAAACGCAGACTCATCTATCAACACCAGTCACTTTGTGACCTTGGACAGGTGAATTGATCTCTCTAAGATTCATCCTTTGAAGGTTGTGAGAAGTGAATACAATTCAACTGTTAAATTTTTTTGTAAAGTACAATGCCTATCTAGTAAATCTGCCTTTTTTTTAATTCAGTGTGTAGCTATTAAATTACTGTCTCTTGGCTCCAAACTCAACCTTCTACTTTCAGCTGTATGATACTGGGACTAGGAATCTGACCACTGCATTTAGACTCTACTGACTGCCTCCTGCTAACCTTAGTCCATAAGGGGTGCTAGAGGGAAACTGGGGATGGACAGGAAAATGACGCTTGCTGCTTCCTGTTGACTTCCTGTGCCTGTAACCTTCCTCCTCCTCCTCTTCATCCTCCTCATCTTCCTGCTCCTCCTTCTTCTTGTGTTTTGAGAAATGTAGTTCAGGCTGGCTTTGGCTTTACTATGTAGAACCCAGTGATCTTTCTGCTTCAGCCTCCTGAGAGCTGGGATTACAGGTACATATCACCACATCACACCTTTAAGTATCTTCTTAACAAGATTTATCATGCCACATTCAGTCTATGGTTTTCCCTAAACTCATAAACCAGTTTTGTGAGAGACTCAGCCTCAGCACCTGATGGCTAACTCCACCCTCCCTCTTTATCGGATGGGGTCCCCAACCCACAGCACTCTTCCTCTCATCTTCTGAGTTTTAATAATTTCAGCTTCTTTCCTTGTTTTTCTAAACCCTAGCAGTGGTGCCTTAGACTTTTCTTTTTCCTCTTTAGTTCTCTAGTTATCAGCCTTATTCCTTGTTAACATTTTTTTTGCACTAAATTCCCCCCGTCCCAATAACTAGGGTGGCTCCTGTGCCCTGTCTGGTCCTTGTCTGATAAGCCCATACTGTCTGACACAGTCTCACACAGAGTATCACCACAGGACCTATCCATTGTCCTGAATGGTTTCTTTCCTTTTATTTCCCTGAACATGGGGTTCCCCATTGTAGTGATCAATAAACATGGACGTGGCAGAATCTACTGGGACCTTTCTTAAGATATTTTTTGGAAACTTGCCTCTAGAGAATCTGAAGCAGGGATTGGGGATCTGTATTTTTAAGTGCTCTGAGGACAGTGATGCATACTCTGGTTCCAGAAATAACTTTTCTAATATATAATACTTATCTGTAATTTAAATATATGATGTTTACCCATCATTTACTCCCCCTATATTAAGTTTAGCTGTATGGAAAATGGTTACTGGTTGATAGAAAAATGTCTCTATGCTCTGGAAGGATGGTTCCTAAAGATATAATCTTTTACCAGGTAAAGTTTGTTCCAATCCTGGAATGTAGGTCCCAGGAATAATTTTGCTAGTTATAGGCACACAGACGTTGTAAGGGAAGAAAATTTCAGCTCACACTATCTAAAAAGTCTCTATTTGACAACCATTAAAGCAGAAGAGGCACATGTCAAAGCAAACCCACCCTACTTGGCATGGATCCAACAAGAAATAATCAGTTTCCTATCACAGTGTATAAATCTAGGCATACAGGGTGGACCTGAATGTAAGTGAGAATCCTTTGGCTACTGTATTTCTCATTTTTTTTTTACTGTCAAAAATCTTGACAAGAAAGCTCATTTTCTAAAATCTAGTCCTTTGCAGATACACTTGACAAATCAAAGTTTGTACAACTTGTCCACCTTATTCTAATGAGAGAGGCTTCTTGGCCCCTGGGAGGTAATATCTAGAAAACTGTAGTATCTGGAGGAGGCTTAGGATTATGGAGCTGTTGCTATTGCCTGAGGGACACCATGGAAATCTGGAGAAAGAGTATTCTTAATTAAGCTAATTGCACATGGTTAACTAAGTTTTTGTGTGGGAATCTTCAGGTTCTTTGGAACTGGCCATTCGCATAAAGGAAAATCTCAGTTTGAAGCTAAGGAGAAGGAGTGCGGAGTATGCCTGTGGCAGAAGAAATGAGTGCTAAGAAACAGCCTTATGGACCAAGCCTTTGGCAGAGGGAAAATGTGAAAGACATCATAACTGTGATGCAAAGGAAGTAGGGCATATGATCAGTTACAAGGAAGATATCTAGAAGACTCCACAGGTCAATGGGTGAAGGATGACTTAATAGGATAGCACATCATTAAGTTTCAATTGCCACCAAAATCTAAATGCCCTTAGATATTATTTAGCCTATGTTATAAAGATGCCTCAAGTGATAGGTTCCCCCCACCCCAGAGTAGGAAGAGAACTCTGCCTCAAGTCAATCACAGGAGCCTAATAACCCATCGTTATCCTTAGAAGATGGAGGAAGTTGTGATTTCCAAGGATGTTAGTCATGTAGTTTGTCTAAATTTGATAACAAGAATGCACTTGTATTTCTGACTTTGGGGGAATATATCTTGGCAGGATGGCGAGGTACTGAAGCTATTGAACTAGGTCTTGTTGGGTATTTACTTAGAACAAATCAAGAAATTGTGTATGATGCAAGCAAAACTAAAGATGCGAGTTGTGATGATGTGGTTCTCGTGGCTGCTACACCTGTGCTCAGGTAAATAGAGTGCCCTGACTGGCTTTGGAGCAAGTGAGCACAAATTGCATCCACAAGAACTTTCCAGTGCTCTGACTCTGCACAGTTCACACCTACGCAATGTGATTGTTTCTACCAGCTCACAGAATCTAGGTACCAAACTGCAGGAATAGTGGCTGTGACACTTTATAAGGAACATAGATCAATGTAACAAAACCAATTACCTGAGGTAGTGAGCAATAAGAAAATAATAAGGTTATACTTGTAGTGAGGTATTTTTACTAGCTGATGCTAGTAAGGGAAACACTCAATATATCCTTTACCACCCCCTCTAGACACTGTCCAATCTGTCTATGTCCATTCGCATCTGTGGAAGCTTTTCTTTTTAAACTGGAGGAAGGAAAAGGAGCTTGGTAAAAGAGAGACCAGAGAAAGGAAGATGATGGAAGAAATAGAATCTCCTCATTTTAAAATTACAGGTTGGATTTGGGAGGTGACAGAGCACTGGAAATGAAGTAGGAGTGCAGTGGGCCCTGAGTTCTGCATTATCAGCAAATGTTCTGTGGTGCTTTTACTGCTGGATCTCGGACAACATTTTGCATAGCAACAACCTTGAGCATACTCATGTTTTGACACTATACCCAAATATGAGTACATTTATTTATTTATTTATTTATTTATTTATTTATTTGTTTCTAGATTACACAAATATAATACTAATTATTTTACATGTATTATAAAACATCCAAAAATGGGAAAAATTAAGATAAAATAAACATTTGCATGTTTCCTTCCTGTATCTCATGGATGGTACTGTTCTTTCCAAGGGTATATGCACACCACTTTGGGGATCAGTACTCCAGGGAGAAGATATATCTTTTGAAAGGTCCCAAATTTCCCTGGCTTCTGTCCTTGCTAAGGGTTATATGTTCGATATCCCAGCAGCTTTCCAATGATTTCCTTTGTATGATTTCTGCTATTTGCATCCTAGAGAACTGCAATGGGCTGAATGTTGTTAAATCCCCATCAAGCAAATTTATGTATCAAATTCTAACCTTCAATATGATGGTATTTGGAGGTGGGGCCTTAGGGTAGAGCTCTCACAAATATGTTTGGTAACTGATAAGATGAGACACAGCTTGTGAAAATACAAAGAGTTTGCATCTGCAAAGTGCCTGTACTAGACACCAGACTTCCCAGCGCCCTGATCTTGGACTTTTAGCCTTTGAAACTTTGAGAAATCAATAAATTGGGGGTTGAAGTCACTGCTATGGTTTAAAGGTGGCTCTGCAAAATTCATGCCAGAACTTTTTCACTCCAAAATATTAAAATGTGGAGCCTTTAGATGGCAACCAGGTCACAGGGTGTCCTCCTTTGTGAGGACACCTTTGAAGAAGTGTCACACAGCACTAGACTCTTTTTGTCCTTTCACCATAGGAAGATACTTCTCACCAGATGACAAACATGTAGGTCCCTTGATGGTAGACATCTAAGACTCCAGAAATGTGAGAAATAATTTCTATTATTAATAAATTATCCAAATAGTTTGTTATAAAAACAAGAACAGACTAAGGCAGTTATAAAGCCCTTGCTAATTTATTATGTCAGCTCAAACTGAGAAACACAGAAAATTTGACTAATAATGGGGAAGTATAGTCACACAGACAAAAGAAAAATCTGAATTATAGTCCAAGACTTGTTACAGTGCAGGGTTAGCTCCCAGGAGAAAGAGGAGGTTGTACATAGAAATGGAGTCTGGGAGTGAAACCATCTGTGGAGCATGAAATTGACCAAAGCAAGTGGCTTAGTTCTAAGGCCCTGGACAATGCAAAGATGTTACAAGATTGTTTTCATGCTTCATGTTGCTTAAAGGACTGAACAATAGCCCAACCAACAAAGGACTATGCCTCCATCTGTAAGAAGCCAATTAGAGATAATCCTAGTGTGCCCAGCTTGTTTTAGCCCTCATAGTCAAGAGAAGATATGGGAAGGCCTATGTTCAACAGAAACCTCTGAAATGATGACATGTAGGAAGGTCAATTCGTTTGGTACTAATTGCACAAGAAGTGGACCATCATAAAAGAAAGTGTGAATCTAAAAGGTAAAACAAAAAAAGGAAGGATCCTCAATTCATTAATAATAATCATAAATTAAAACACTATTAAGATATCACTTTATGCCTGTAGGGTGCTAGAAATCTGGATAACGCTAAATTTTGGTAGGAGAAGGTGGTTCCAGTAGTGTCAAGGGTAGACTGCTAGGTACTCTGGCCATACTAAAACAAATGGAACATCCATACCCTATGAACCAGGGAGCCTTCTCTCAAAGAAGGAGACACTCCATGAGAGTGATCCCTACGGCATTAATTTTCTCAGTGTTATCAGTGGGAGTGTGGAGAGGGAAAGCCTTGAGTACTGAGCAGCAGAGAAATAAGTCACATAGACATCAACACAGATGAGCTTTACAAACACAGCTATGGTGTGGGGGAGGGGATAATCCACTAGAACAAGGGAATGGCTTTGTGTGGATCAGAGATGATACCGAAGGTTGGAAAGAAACTTTAAAGAAAATAAGAACAATATTTTAATATGAAAAGAAGAAGGAGCAGGAGGAGGAGGAAGAGGAAAAAAGGGAGAGGGAGAGGGAGAGGGAGGAGGAGGAGGAAGAGAAGAAGAAGGAGAAGAAGAAGGAGAAGGAGAAGGAGAAGGAGAAGGAGAAGGAAAGAAACCCTGCTAGTATGGAAGGTCTCATTGTGTTTCTTCTGTAGAGTGAGGGTTGATTCAACAACCTGACTGTGAGTGCAGGATAAACCCAAGGAGTAACACAGGGGGTGGGGAAATCTTCCTTTAAAGCATTTTTCTGCCTCCACTTACACACACACACACACATACACACATACACACACACACACACACACACACACACACACGTCATCCCTCCCTCTATTTCTGGACTGCTGCTTCTTTCTGATACTCAATCTCCTTGTGTTAATACATGATATGGACCTGTCTTCCTGGGAGAGAGCTCTAACTTGTGAATCAACTAGGTTAGTGGATACACTGGGTATTGAAACTGCACTAAGTGACACTATAACTACAACCATCTTTGTGGGTTACACATCTATGGATTTAGCTAACTGTGAATGGAAAATTTTTAAAAATATTGTGTCTGTACCAAATATATACAAACTTCTTTCTTGTCATCATTCCTTAAGTAATACTGTAATCATTTATATAGTATTTGCACTGTATTATGCAAGTATTATAAGTAATCTAGAGATTAAACAAGACGATTGCATAGGTTACCTGCAAATATCATTTCAATTTATATAAGGAACTTGAACACCCATATATTTTGACATGAGGGTGGTTCATGGAATAAATCCACAGATTGAGGGGCAACTCTACATGTATTACCCGGGCCCATCCCAGATCTGTTTTACCAGCATCTTTCAGAGTTGAGGACTTTGAGTCTGCATTTTTATCAATCTGAGTGGTGATATTGGTATTTTAGCATTCATTTGATTGTGACCATCTAAAACATTTAGAAATCAACAATTAGTGGTTCTTGATGTGGGTGGAATGATACAATCACAAGGAAAAATAAAAACAAACTAATGACACAAACATTAGTGCATGTCTTAGCTCCAGTTGAATAAACAAGAATTTTCCCAAGTGGGCTCTAGGCTGGTTTGTATTTTAACCTTCCTACAAGGTTTTCTACTGTGTGACCAGTTGAGAAACATTGTCTTTTGAATCACCCAACGTGCCTGTTAAACACTCAGCTTCTTGGACTGCTCCTCTGGAGCTTCTGATACCCAGGTATCCGGTTTGAGGAAAGGGAATTTTATAATTTCAAACTGTGCAGTTGGCCTTCTGTATGCATGGAGTCCACATTTATGGCTTCAGTCAACCACTGATCAAAGATATTCAAAAAAGAAAATCTTGTGTCTATTCTAAACATGCACAGACTTTCCTTTCTTGTTACTATCCCCTAAAGAATGCTGAACAGAAATTATTTAGATAGCATCTACATTGTGTTAGATATTATAAGCATTGTAGAGATGATTGAAAGTCCAAGGAAGGGAAAGCATCAGTTACACACAAAGACTGTTATTTTATATAAAGGACTTGAGCAGCCAAGGGTTTTGATATCTGCAGGTGCTCTGGAGCTAATCTCCCTTACCCTGGGCACTAGATACAAAGAGATAACTGTGCAAACTACTGAACTTGTCAACAATAGTGGAATTAAAAGAATCCTTTTCCCCATACTGAAAAGGAGTCCTTGCTCCTTACTGGAGTGAAATGGACACACTTTTGAATACAAATTCTGTAGTCTGTTTACCATGCTTGTCACTGAGTTCTAAGATCCTTTGGCATGTACTTCGTTATGTGGCTATAGTTTTGTTCATTGCCTCTGGTGGCTCACCCTTTCTTTTGTCTCTACACCTGGTGCTATGGTTTATGTCTAGATGTCCTCCCAAGCCTCATGTGCTCATGGGGGGGTGGTTTTGGGAGGTGATTTGATCATGGAGGCATGATACTCATCATGGGCAGTATGGTGGGGGTTTGTCCCCTGATGAGTTGATAGCTGACTTAGTTAGGAGACAGGACCTGTTCGGAAGAGGTAGGTCACTGGGCAATGGCCTGAAAGGGCTTATTTCTTTCCCACTCTTCTCTTCACTCTCTGATTCTCCTTTTCCATCCCATTCTGTTTTGGAGCCTGAAACCTCTATAAACTCTGAGCCAAAATGAATCTTTCCTCTTTTAGGTTGTGGGTACCAGGTATTTTGTTCCAGTGGAAAAAAATAACTAAAATAACTAAGACACTAGGATTACATTGCCTCAAGAAGCTGTGGTGCAAAAAACATTATTCCATGTGTGGAGGTCAGGGAAGCAATGTGACATGGAACAACTACAGTGACTTACAAGGAGGAGTCTAAGATGCTCTTTGTCTAGCCCACCTGCCTTGTACTCTGCTATTCAACTCTTCCTTCAGATGAAGAAGTGAGAGCTCTGGATAGAATCCATTCTTACTAGCCATAACTGAGAGATTTACTCTCTTTGGACGCACTCTGTTTGAAGTTTCCTCTGGAGTTACTGTTAGTAACTCTTAACCACATCTGAACTGAGACTTTCATTATGTATGAGAAATAAAGGGCTATACCCCTCCTCTACATAGGCAAAGGATCTACATAATCAAAGTACAGGAGACAGTACAAATGGCCTAAAAACAAGCGATAGCAATAATGACACATGCATATAAAATAACAAAGCCATTAGGCTTTCTCTTGGTCTGGCAATAATTAACAATGTAATACGTGTTGGTGAGGCCACTGTGAAACAGACATACCAATTTGTGGGAAATGGTGAATTGGACCGACAAATTTAGAGGAAAAAAAACCTGGCAGAAGTTATCAAAATTTAAAATATGCATTTCATTGAGAAAGTAATTCTACTTAATTTGCTTTATAGAGTTATTCCCAAAAGTATGCAAAAGTGAGTAGATAGATGCGTAGATAGATTGATAGATAAGTAGATGGATAGATATTGCAGCTCTTCATAATAATGAAGCTTTGGAAACAATCCAAATGTCCAGCAATAGGGAGTTGTCAGAAACTACGGTGCATCCAGGTGCTGCAGCTGTTAATGAGAATGAGGTGAGGCTATATATAGAGAGGCAGAAAACTCTCTATTTTGTTAATTAAAGAAAGCAAAATTTATATTAATTAAGCAGTGATGAATACCCGGCTTGCTTATATCTTTTTAAAGTCTTTTTTCTTAAGGTAAGAGGAAATAAAAAGATAAAAGCAAGGATTTAACTCCTTTTTCCATTGCTTTTGTCCATATTACTTAACTTTTTTGAACCTCAGTTTCTTTATATTTAAAGTGGGGGTCATAATAGCCACCTCATAAAATTCTGATGGTGTTCAAGAGAGGTCATATATAAAATCTTCAGCACAATATTAGTCTCAATAAATGTTAGTTCCCATTTCCTTAAAGGTGAGAGTTAAATTGTTATAAACGAACGTCTATATAAAGTTAAGACTTGATCAGTTTCTTATATATCTTAGTTATCCTGAGTGAACTATAAATCTCCTAGAGTTTTCTTGATGTTTGTGTTTCACAGAAGATGCAGCTCAGGATGGAGGAGTAAGATGGTGTAGGGTATAGACAGAATCATTCTGAGTTTCATTTTGCCTATCTTAGTCTAATTTAGTTCTCATTCATTTATTCTCTGTTATTCTGAGATCTCATTTGATGTCTTTACAACCGAGATTTAGCTAAAGCTGCATTTTAAAGCCAAAAATTCAAATCTTTTCTTGGTTTTTAAAGGTAGCAAAAGTGAGTGTAGTAGGCTGGGGACACAATACTTAAAAAGTAAGAAAAGTCTATTTCTACAAAGCCATCTGCTCATGCTCTGCCCCTACCTACCCAAGTCTAGATTTTCCCATATTTTACTAGATATAGGATAAGAAATTATCTTAGTTTTTTTCTTTTAACTCTAAGGAAAACAATGTAAGTACAATAAATGGGAAGTGAAGAGCAATCTTAGTATCTAGGAGACTGTAGAGAGCGGCAGAGACTGGTAAGAAGGAAACTCTTCTGACTTATCGGAGACAGCTGACACTCAGCTCTGCTCCACTGACGCCACATAGAACCATCAGCCTAGCTCTGCCGACAATTGTAAGTGTTCAAGAGAAGCTGAAAAATCTGTCTTTTATTTGAAATACTTTGAGTTCTATTTAGTGATAGCAATGATTCTATATAAAATATAAAAGCATATCAAAGCCTAATATTGTGCAGGCCAAAGAAGACACATCTGTGGGCCAGATGTTGCTGGAGGGCTGACTTTGCAACCTTGATGCTGGCTTCTTCGCAGAGTATATGGGGAGAGGAAGAGGAGAAGGAGTTTATGAGTCAAGTTCCACTTGGAAAACAGATGGCATATTCAAATAAGTATATATTGGGAAGGATTTATTAAAAAAAGAAATTGATCACAGAATGGTGGGTAGGATAATGGAGAATCTACAGAATTATGCAAGATGTGAGGATAACGGCATTGGGGTTGGTACCTCCACACCCCAAACAGAAGAGAAGAGAGAAACTTGAGTAGAGTAAGGAAGCCTCCAGGAGAGAGACAGAGACCTTTTGTTGAGGGACATACCAGCCTGAGCTTACCTTTCAAAGGGAACCAGAGAAAGAAATGGCTTCACCTCTTTTCCTTTTATCCCTGATGCTTCCCATTGGCCAGAATCCACTGGAAGCAAGAAGGCATGGACGGGTTCAGGGGAATAGGAGACTGGGAGGAAAACGGAGCTATCTGGTATAGGGAATAAAAACAATGGATGTTTGAGTATTTCCAATAGTTGCAGTTTAGAACTTACATGTGTCTCAAAGTCTGGTGTTTAGAGGTGGGGCTTTCAAAACCATGTGATTGTCATACTCACAGTGGTTTAGCCCATGGATGAGTTCACAGCTCAGTGTGTTTGTTGTTAGGAGGTGGGGCCTTGTCACAGTAGGTGGGCTGCAGGGAGCATGATGTGGAAGGGTGCTCTCTTTCTGTTTCCTAGGTGCCATGAGTTAAGCAGCTTTCCTCTGCTATACACATCCACCATGCTGTTTCTGTCTTGGAGCCAGCTGACTACATACTAAACTCTCTAAAATTATGACTCAAAATAAACTCTTTTTTTAAGTTGTATGTGTCAGGCATTTTGTCCCCACAATGAGAAAATGAGTAATATACAAGGCTCCTTACTGGTCAGTCCATACTCTCAGAGATGCTGTCCACCCAGAAAGCCACCTGCCCTTCCCATGTCCTAACTTCGAAGGAGGAGCACCTGGGAAGAAGTCATCGCTGGGGGCTGCACGACTACGGTTGTGCAGGTCTGGCTGTGTCTAGATTCACCTTTTGCTAAGCACGGGGAATTGAAGACAGTGAGGCTTGTTGGTAGCTCCATGAAATAGGGATCTGAGACTGTTTTGCTTCTTGATGTAACCTAAGCAACTCAAACCATGCCTGGCACATCATGGATGCTCAATAAATCCTTGCTGAATGAGATGTTTGGGCAAAATGTGGCAGTCCTACGATCTCAGTGTAGAACCAACCTGCCGTGTTTCTCAGGGATTAGACTGCCCAGGATGGCTGAGGTATCTTAGTCTTTTTATGAACAATTCTTGGGGGAATAGCAATATCAGAAAGTCCCAGACTGGGGGTCACAGCCCAGCATCACTTTGGGATTTCCTGGCTCAAAGAAAAAAACTCTAAAGCTGTTTCCCCAGATGCCTCTTCTCACTAGCTGGAAGTAACTCTGGGAACAAGTGGCTTGTGTCTCTGCATATTTCTTAGTTGGCAAATTAACAAGCAGTTGGATTAGAGGATTCGGTACTAAATGAATGGCTAATGGCATCTGCGAGATGCTGCACACAGGCTGTGAAGCATGTGGCAGGACACATGCTGGGTGGTAGAGCTCTCTAAGGCAGGTACCAGGAAGCATTGAGAAAGGGGGCACAGATCAATTCCTCCTCCCTTAAGGTCCAACTGGCAGATATTTTCACCCCTGCTCTATGAATTCATAAAGCAAAGCAAAATACCAGAGGCTGGTTTTCATGCCCTTGATCATTATTTATTAAATGTATACTGTATTCCAGGCTTGTTCCAGGTGCTGAAAACAGGTAACTCTTTACCTACCCTTCCTGAGCTTACAGTTGCCAGTTACAACACTGATTCAACAGGCAATGCCTGTGTATTCTATGTAGTCAGTCTACTGCAGGGACCGTGCATCTGCATTTCGAAAAACAAGCATCTCGGGAGCTTTTAATGCAGGTGGTCTCAGCCATATCTGGAGAACTTTCTGGTCCACCAGGAATCTTACACATCAGGGAAGAAAACCAAAACCCCAAGGCTGGATTCTGCCTTGTGTTAAAGACTCAAGTAGGCAGAATGGGAGGGAAAAAAAATCCTCCCATTTTGGAAACTGCTCTAGGAAATCCCTTAGAAAGGCTCCATGTTGGAGGCTGAAAGTTGTTTGAAAAAGGCCAGCCCAACCAGTTTTCCTCCACTATGGAAAGAAATCTCTGCTTCTTCAATTGGACACCAGATGAATGGCTGGCTTGAAGGTTCCTGCTGCTTAAAAAGTTAATAAAGCAGGAAAAAAATGGTACCAATCTTTAAGTACTTCACATGGTGTGATATTCTTTTACAATAGACACATAAGGAGCAGCAGATTCAAGGCCCTATTTCAGGCTCACTCTGGGTGAGTGTGTATTCAATGGGGCAGCAGGCAGAATTGCCTGTATGATTTAAGTTATTATTTCTTTTTGTTAATTTTTTTCCAAGTCCAAATGATTAGATTAGCAGAAGATAAATGTACACATGATACAACCGTGGTTTTAGACAGACCATGAAAGCTGCCTGGTGTCTGCATTTCCCCATTTTAGGAAAGTTTAATATGCCTCCAAGTCCATCATTTCTCTTGCCAGACTATGATTCAGTTCTTATGCTTTGTGCCATGTAATCTACAGGTTACTGAATCCAGATTGTGCACTGCACAATCTTCAGAAGTGCTACTCACAGAAGCTACAGTGTGAGTGGCTCCTTTAGAATTATGCAGTGCCCAACATGCACAACCTTATGTGACAGCCTTAACTACATTCAAAGGCAACCATGCAACCCTAAGAATCTGCTCCAGGCCTTTCAATGGATGGTCAGGAAGTACATATTTTACTGCTTTCAAATAATACATGACTGAAAACCCAGACAAGTGAAACACCCAAAAGAATCTGAATATCTGCATTTCCAATTACATCGAACATGAATTCTTCACCCACATAAGTGCCAATTTGTATTATTCTGAGTTCCACTGAAATTGGCCCAAGCCCCTGGGGCACTTCTTGCCTGGTTTCACTTGTTACCATGGGATAATTGGTTTAAAACTGATTACTGGGTCACTAATTATGGGTCCTATTGACAGTGTATTTCAGCTTAGGGAAGCAATTAAAAAGTTCACCATAATTAATCAGGGGTAATTAACAGGTCTTAAATTTTGTCAAGAGATTAATTATCAAGAAATCCAGAACAACTCAATATACATTCCAGAAGGATAGAGGAGAACTCAGTTATAAACTGGAGGTTATTTGGACCATTCATTCATTCATTCAACAAATATTCACTGAACACCTATGGGGCCAAGCACTGAGACAAGGGATCCCAATGGCTTTGCTGATGTAGATTCTCATTGGGACAGGGAGTGGAGTAGCATGTGACCTGGCACTTTTTACATGGCTGTAGAGAGATTCTCTGCAGGTGCAGTCTTAATCATCCTAGTTAGTTGTTTTGAGCACTTACTGTATGTTATGGGCAGTTCTAAGCGTTTACATGCATGATTTCAATATATCTTCATAGTGACTCTATTGCATAGCTACCATCAGCTGTTTCCATCAAACAGTTAAAGAAATGGAGGCCCAGAGGAGTTTAGACACCTGCTCAAGAACACACACCCAGGAAAAACCAAGGCTGGGTTTTGAGTCCAGGAAGAGGAATTTCGCTTTGTTGCACCCACGTCAGTGTTCTGGGGAAGGATCCCCTAAGGGTGGTTAATAGGAAGTCAGCATGTGGTAATGCCACATGAGGGACCTGGGACCAGACTGCCTGGGCCAAATCCTGGTACTGCTCACTAACTAACCATATGATCCCAAGTAAGTTCACCCAACCATTCTGTGACTCTACTTTCCTCTGTGTAAAATGGGCATATAATGGGACAAACCTGATTATATTATTTTAAGATGATGTATGTAAAATATTTCAAATAGTTCCCAGTGCATGGTAATTGCCCAGTAGAGGTTT
Source organism: Dolichotis patagonum (assembly GCA_004027295.1). NCBI lineage: Eukaryota > Metazoa > Chordata > Mammalia > Rodentia > Caviidae > Dolichotis > Dolichotis patagonum. Next base: position 90,006 of record PVJX010002210.1, on the reverse strand, counting down.
GTTGTTGATATTCTCTGTTACTTCCTTCCTGCTGAATCAAGACGTTACTGTCTCAGCTCTTATTCTACCATCTTACATTATTCTTCCACATAGATTCTTGTTAAAGTTTTAGGGAGAAATTTCTGTTTAGCTTTATACTGAATTGCATCTCCTGAAATTCATAAGCTGAAGCTTTAATTCTCAATGTGATAGTAGTTAGAAATGGGATTTTAGGGAGGTAGGTGGGAGGGTGGGGCCCTATGATGATGGAATTAGTGTCATTGTAAGGTGACTCACAAGACCATTCTTCCATTTTCTCTCTCTCTCCTCTCTTCCTCCTCCTATTCCTCCTTTTCCTCTCTGACTCTCCCTCTACCCCCAAACTGGTAGCATGATCTTAGACTTTCAGGCTCCAGAACAATGAGAAACAAATATCTATTTTTAAGCTACCAAGTCCATGGTATTTCATTATGGAAGCCTGAGCTGACCAGTGCAGAATATTTGCTAATTTTTCAGAACTGATCACCTAAGCCCCCTTTGGGGTGTAAGTTTCCCATAACTATCAGTCCTGTCTCTCTGATATAAAATGTTCTGTTGCCTACAAGACAGCTTTGATAACAGGAAGGAGAGAAGCTCCAGAAAGTGACATTTCATAAACTCCATGATTGTATTTTTTCAGCAGTAAAAAGTCATAGGTCAGATGGGGCAATAGGCCATGCCCACATTCAATGTTTTCATGATGTCTAGGGACCTATAGGGGTGAGAAATACTGATGCCAGAACGATATCAATGAGGAAATGCAAGCATTAAATTAAATCCAGAACCCTGGGCACATCTCATCCTGAAATTACAAAAATAAGACTGCATTTCCTTTCATATCTGACAGAGAGGCACAGCAAGCTGCAGAAACTATGACAGTTACGAATGTAGCAGCTGGAGTGAGGTGTCCTGTATTCAAATCCTGGTCCTGACAAAGACTTGCTAGTGACCTTGGGGAGACTGCTAAACTTGTATAATGTCCCTTTCTCCTCTATCAAATAGAGACTATAATTGGTTGCTAGGTGGATTCAATGACATTGAATATGTAGAGTGAATCATTTAGTCCCTCACACTTAGCACCACCAGTCTCCATTGTTATTTAACAATTCCAAATACCAGTTGCCAAATGGAGAACTTTGAGTTTATTCCTAGAGTTGCCATCTCAAAATATTTCCAGTGTCCTTAAGGCCTTCTAGCTGTTCTCTGCCTTATAGATAAGCGAATACACAGAAAAGCACTTATGCACAGAGAAGGTCAATGAACTTGGACCAACACTAGTCTCTGAACCTTTTGCCTTTGGTCTTGTAAAAGAGCAATTCTCCATCCCCCCCCCCCCGCCCCGCACTCTTCTGTGACAGTGTTCATTTGCATACAGTTACTTTATTGGATTAAGACACTATCACAGTGCTAAGCTCCTATGAGGACAATGCTCCCTTTCTGCAAGAGCAGAGGGTGTAGCCACAGGGTCTTCCTAGAGATGTGCACCCATAAATAAGTGTGTTTTGTAAACCAGAAGAAGGCCCTTAAAGACAGCCAAGGAAGCTGGGTGCGGATTGTTCTGTTAAGCACAGTGAAGATTTCTAGCAAGAAGATCCTTGGTAAGGGATGGGACCCACTAAAAGGCAAGTCCAAGTTTATTGTCTACTGGGGTCCTAAGAGTTTCAAGTCAGCATGTGAAATGGTGCAAGGTTTGAGAGTTCTGGAAGCAAGATAACTGGCAGAATGATAAATGTTGCTTAGTTAGCCAGAGTGGATTTTTATTTTTTGTTTCACTCTATGTTTGCTTCTCTTTTGTTCTTTCAGCATTTAGCAATCTGAATATCCCAGCTAGCCTAACCTCTGCGCTAAGAAGTCTTTTTTTATTTATGTTGGAGAAAAACTTTAAAGAGAAATGTGATTCTTTTGAATTTAGAAGTAAATGTCATTCATTACTGCTTCTGTCGATCCAGCCAGCCATCTACCTACTCATCCTTCATTCGTGCATTCATTCAGTCACTTATATTCATCCTTTTATCTACTCATCCATTCATCCCACAAATATTTATTTAGCACCTGCTCGGTGCCAGGCACTATTATAGGTATTGCATGTACAGCAATGAAGACAGAGACTTGCCTTCTATTTACTTCCCAGCATCAAGAGATATATGATAAATAGAGCATCTAGTATATCAAGTACTTACCTTGGAAACTATAAATCGGAGAAGGAAAATAGGGAGTGCTGAGGAATAGGTAATTAGAAAGGGAGTTCAAGAAGGCACACCCAGAGCTGCAGGTACCAGTAGTCCTTTTCTATCAAGAGTTTTTTCAGTACTGGAGATTGAGCCCAGGACCTTCACACTGAGCTACACTCCCAGTCCTTTTTTATTTTTCAAGACAAGGTCTTGCTAAGTTTCCAGGAGTGGGCTCAAATTTATGATCCTCCTCCCTAAATCTTCCAGAGTGGAGTGCTGGGATTACAGGTGTGTACCACCATGCCCAGCTCCGATCAAGAAAAATTTGAAGAAAACATGATATTAGTGAATTATGTTGTGGAGACTAAAGCAGCTCAATTGTAAGCAGTTATCCACTCATGAAAGCAGTTAGCATGTGCACGTAAACTTGAAGAAGACTTTCTTATTTTTGCTTATCTAGCACTGTTACGATTTATCTTTAGATGTCCCCCAAAGCCTCATGTCCTTACAGGTGGGGTTTGGGGAAGGTGATTGAATCATGGATTAGTCCACTAATGAGTTTATAGATAAATGTAATTTGGGAGATAAAGCTTGGTTGGAGGAGGTGGGTCACTGGGGTGTGGCCAAAAAGGATCTCTCTCGATCTCTCTCTCTGTCTCTCTCTCTCTTCTCCCATGATCTCTTTCAGCTTCCTGCTGCCATAGCTCTCTACCATGCTGTCCTGCTATGGAGCCACCTGACTATGGACTAAAGCCTCTATGAACTATGAGCCCAAATAAACCAGTAAACCTTTCTTGTCTTAGTTACTTTTTTCTCACTGTTGAGACAAAATACCTGATGCTTGAAGTGAAAGAGGACAAGGTTTGTTTAGCTCACGGTCTGTAGAGATTTCAATCTATAGTCAATTGACTCCAAGGCAGGGTGGCACATGGCAGATAGGCAACCATTCATGGCAGTGAAGGACAGCCCTAGTGCGGGTATAGCACTCATACCCTTTAATCCCAGTACTAGGCTATAAATCAATTATGGGCTGTAGATTCAGCCCCCTCCCAAAAGCCTGCTCCCCATGACTGCACTTGGGGGACACCCACACACAAGCCATAACATTTCCTCTTTTAAACTGTGGGTTTCAGGTATTGTGTCTTGGTGACAGGAAGGTAACAAAGATAAGCATTATTCTTAATTCCTGTCACTGCTTCCTGGTTTTCCCTTGGGAGTCAACTTTTGCCTTTCCTACTGTCACTTGGTTTAGAAGAGGGTGGTCTCTCTCCCAAATTCCCTAGTGAATATGTGACTTAGTCCTAGCAATCACTATCTCCATTTCCCTGGTCACACTGATTAGTTATCACACAGATGTAATGAGACAATCCTCTGGACTTTGCCTAGTACCCTTTGAGGAGTGGTGGTAGTCTTTATTTTTGAATGACTGCAAGGATGTTTAATATAATAATGAAATTAATATGATTAACAGTCTACTACTGCCAGTAGCCACCACTGCAGGAGAAGAGTGAATTAACCCAATACAGATGACACTTAAGAAGGGACAGATATTAAGTCGATAACATCACTGGGTCTGGATCTAAGTGAGTCTGATCCAATGATCCCTAAATTACCAACTGTTTGAGCTAATGATTTTTTTCAAGAAATGTGTGTCATGTTGATTTGGGATTCTGTCACCTGTAACTCAAGAATCCCAATAATCATAGGATTCAGTGAATATTCAATGAATGGATAAAAACATCAGAATTCTGCTGGCAGGAGTCTTAAGAAATCTGAAACTCAGTCACTTTATTTCTATTTTCTACATTAAATTCAATATAACCCCTAATGTGACATTGATTTTCTCTTCATATTTAACTTTGTAGTTTTATAAAGGAATTTATGTTCAGTCATGAAGCATAGGAAGCAAAACAAGTCTTCTAAATATATGTAGGTATGATTTTAGTATGTTTCAAAAGTGATAAATACTCCCTATAGAGACACACACAAAAATGAATATTATGTTATCTAAACCCCCATAATAAATAATGTGTCACAACAGTTTTTTCTTTGCATCCATATTTTAAAAATAAAATTTGATAATACTCAAATGCTCTTTAATTTGTGTATATTTTTACTGAAAAATATTTTTGCTATTTCCCCCATGCCAGCAATTGTTCTCTTATACAACATGTTTGACTGCAATCTGAAAAGAATTTAAAGTTGCAAAAGGGCACAAAGGACAACATAATAGACACTTACACTGCTGTCAGGTAAAATCAACAGCTGTTAGTTAATATTGTTAAATTTGCTTTCATTTTGGAGAAAAAATTATATGGGTATCTAAATTTTCCTAACAGTTCTTATTTATTTTTCATCACTGTAAAAAGCATTACGAGGAGTATCATGATTGAAACTTTAACCTTATCATTTTCTCAGGATGAAGTCTTAGAAATGGTGGAACTGATTATATTCCTGTCTCTATATCCTAGCCAACACTGGGTTGTTTGAATTTTAATTTTTAAAACCAACTTAATTATAGAAAGGTGATATTTTATGATTGTCTTAATTTGTATTTCCCTTATTTCTGATAATGTTAAATACATATTTCGTATGTAATTGGAAATTTGTAGTTTTTCTATAGTGAATTATTTATCCATGCCTTGTGCCCTTTTCTCTGTTGGAATAGTCATATTTTTCTCTTTAGTTGAAGGTGCTTTTCTATTTTTTTATTTTAAAGAGAATAAAACAAAACAAAACAACAGAACAAAGCAGATCAGAGCAAAACAATGCAAGGAACACAGGATTTCAAAACAAGACAACAGGAAATCAACAGTGGCTACCATAATGTCTCATTTTAAAATTTCAAATAGTTGTCCATACCTTCACACACAACAAATTCAAACAAAACAAAATAATATAAAACTGATCAAATAAAAGAATGAAAACATTACAGTCCTTCAAAACTAGAATAGGAAAATCAACAATGGCTACCACAATGTCTCTTGTTCTCTTCAAAATAGCTGTCTATACCTTCACATATATTGAAATCAAGTAGGATACCATCATTTATAGTCAATATCTTTTGCTATGTACAATTTGTCCTTCAATATAGTATATATTACATATTTTATATGTTATATAGTATACATTTTATTATATATTATATTATATTATATTATATTATATCCTATATACTATATATTATATATTATTATATATTATATTTAAATGGCTCCTTAGTTGACAGAAAAGCCTCCCAGATTAAGAACCATGGCTCTAGCTCTAAAGGATTTTTATAATTTCAGAATTTTATATAAGAGTTCCACTCCTCTATCACTTCTAGCCTGTTTCCAAGTGCAAGATGTTTGTTTGTTTGTTTTCTGATACCCTTAGTGGGATTAGCCTGAGGTTTAGCTCCTGCTCTGGGATTTCTGGAAGCTTCTCCAGGTAATTCTAATGTGCACTCAAGTTTGGTAACCGCTGTTTAGAAACTATTCCATAGTCATGATCACTAATTCCCCATTCTACTCACATAGAATTCTGTCTGGGAATTAGGAGGAATTTCAACCGTAAGTTTACATCAGAATCATCTAGGGAACTTAAAACACAAACTGAGCTAAATTTCTATGTGAAATATTAGACATCAATATTAAAGAAAAATAGATGTAGTTTCACAGGTGATTCACATTGAAGATTAAATACTCATTTTTTATGTTAATTGTTCTTTTAAAATAATAAACTTTATCCATTTTTATACACACAGATATAAATTTGACTCTTACTAATCCAAGTGTACATCATGTCTTAGTAGAAGTGTCTTTATTTAACTCAAACATGCGTTATATTTTCCTGGAGAGCTTGGTGGGCCCCATCCCCAGAATATCTGATTCAGTCGACATTCACCTGACAGTTAGGATTTTAAATTCCGGGGTAATGCAGATACTGATGGTCTAATGACCACGCTTTGAGAACTGCTGAGTTATGACCATTCACACAAATATACCTGTTCCCTGATGGAGAGCTTTTTCCATGGCAATGAGCTTAAGCATGATCTCTCAGCTGTGCACTGCAAACTGCTGAGAAGTTATAGTAAGGGGCATAAAACCTTTTGTGCACCTATCATTGCTAGAAATCACTACTAAAGCATCTTCTCAAGCCCCTAGCACTGTAGTCTTCGATCTGACTTCATTGAGGTAATTTACATGTTTCTCCACTGCCAATCTTGCTCCAATACTGTGGATAACTCATGATGCACAAGTGCAGTATTGCATTGTGCATAGGTGCATTGCATTGCACTGTGCGTAGGTGGTGGGAAGGAGCTCCCTGAAGGGTGTGGCATTTGCATCCACTTGGATTCTCCTTCTGCCAGCCCATTATCTGCTATGGAGACAACTGAGCTTCCTAAAATGCGATTCTGATTGTGTTACTCCTTCCCTTCAACCCTTCAGTCGTTCCTCATGGCTCTTAGAATAAGATTCCAAATTCTTAACATGGTGCCACAGGTTCGGTTTCCCAGGAAGCAGATCCTGAGATGGAGTCTGGCATGAAGCATGCTTATCAAAAGGTGCCTTTGGCATCAACACCTGTGCATGGGGCAGGGGACTGGGAACACAGTGGGCAGCCATGGTGAGCTGGTATGGGCCCAAAATAACCTCAGCTGATCCCCCAAGGGAGCTCTGCAGTTAGACTGGTCAGTCACAGCTGTCTCTGAGTTGTATCAAGATGGCCACGCCTCTACATCCCCACTGGGGGATGTAGGTGTAGCCAGTGAAAGGTGTGACACTGGGCAAGGCAGCTGTCTGAAGCCCAGACAACCCCTGAAGAGTCTAATGCTTGCAGATTGGTTGCCACAACCTGCTCACCACCTGGAGTGGCTAGTCCTTTTATGAGCGGCATAGTATAGTGTTTACCACATTTGGCCACAGTATTCTTTGCAGTGTGGCCTCGCTCTCTCTCTCTCTCTCCCTCCCTCTCCCTCTCTCTCTCTGTTATCCCCTCCCTTATAATCTACTTTTCAGGCACAATATTTTTTTTTCAGTTCATCTTGCTTCTTTCTGCCTCAGGACCTTTGCATGTACACTTGCCTATGTCTAGAATGTTATCTTTTGCATTTCTGACCTCCTTCCTCTTCCCCAGACACCCTAACTCATTTGAAGCTCTCTGTTCAAGGGATACTTTCTTTGGGAATCCTTCCTGACTCTCTACCTAGTCTAGGATGCCTGCTGTGTACTTTCAAAGCTTAGACACCCATTACACTAGGAACCAACAAAGTAAGGGGCATGTAAAACTACTGTTTCATAGGACTTGCAGTGTAAAAAGAAACAGGCTTGAGATCCCTGTCAGCCGACATGATGAGACAGTCTTATGCGTAGCATACTGATTTCTTTTAAATGTTAGCCCAGATTTTTTTTTTTTAGTTCTATGCTATATCTTTTACACTATGTTGGGGCTGAAATTTAAAAGGAGAAAGCATAAGTGCCACAATCAGAGCAAGGAGCCTAAATGGAAGGTAAAATTCAGGATGATAAATTCAAGGGCACTCAATCAGACATCCCTCTTCAGCAGGGGATCCTCCTACCTTATTAAGCAGTGAAGATTCAGAGTTCCACATCATGGAATAACACCAGTATAACAACAGCAGCAATGTTGTCCTTCCCTGAGCATTTACTGGACAACACCTTTGCCTGCCTCATCTCTCTAATCCTCAAATCAGCACTAGGAGAGCGTTTCCCTTTCTTTGCTGAAGAGTCCTGTGTAGAGGTTAGGTAATTTGCCCAGCACCACACTGTAATTAGTGGCAGAGCTGGGCTTTAGGGCAGGTTTGCTGGATGGCTAGAACTATTAGGCAGCAAGCATTGCGTGTTTGGTGTGGGTGTCTGAACCTCCACTAGGGGTTGAAGCCTCTGGCCCAAGTCCCTGGTCCTCAGCAGGTCTCAAAGACCCAGCCTCTGCAGTGGCCGTTTTCTGTCGCCATCCCCCATGCCTGTTTCCCCCTCCCACCAGCCCAGGCTGCTCCAATCCCAGCATGCCTTGGGCTGTAGCCAGCCTGAGTTATGACAGAACTGGCCTGAAAATTCCCCTGTAAAGGGAATGGGACCAATCCAATGTGAGTTATTCTTATTGTAAGCTCCCCAAAGCCAAGAACCTTGCATGATTTATCTTGGTATAACCCACAGTCCTGGGAATAGGGCCTGGCACTCTACACACAATAAATGTTTATGGAATTGACTGGTGTTTTCAGAGAGATTGGAGGCCAAACGCACACACACACACACACACACACCTCAAACAAACCGATTTTATGTGCTCTGTGGGTGTGAGTCTGTGTCTCTCTTTCCCTGACATGCTACGTGCATAGCCCCATCACTCATTTTAATTACATTATTGTGGGCTCTGTTTGGCCTTTGGCTATTTCTGAGACCAAATTAGAAAATTTATAAACAACCATCTTTCTTACCGGAGAACTTACAACAGCGATTGCCTTGGGGTGGTGAACTGGGATACAGGGATGGGGGTGGGGAACTTACTTTTCATGGGCTTCCCCTTTGTTCTGCTGGCATTTTTCTTTTAACAATGTGCATGTATTATCTTTTCCAAAATAATAACAATAGAAACATTAACGAAAGAAAAGAAAAGAAAATAGCCACTTTGTTCCCCAAACCATCAGTGACTTACATAAAAGCTTTTCTAGCTGGATTAGTTAGAGATTAAAGTTGGGGTCTATTCTGGACAGGTTCACAGGCCCCTGGGGACATATTGCTGCCACCTCCTCGAGGGGGAAGGCAGACAGCACACATATGTGGCTGACAGCTCTCTACAGCTTGGGCTCAGGCCATCCCCCTGAAAGAGCCCAAAGGATGTCTCCTCTCCCAGGAGTCCCTCTGTGCTGACCCCGCCACTCATTTAGTTATTCTCTTTGCTGGGTCAGTGACAGATCTGCAAGGATTAAGCGAAGTAAGCTCTGAAATCTACTCAGTAAGATGAAAATCTGTCCCTTCATTCCCAGGCTGGAGTGAAAGTGATTAAATTGGAGAAGTCAGGCTCAGGGGGCAGGGGACTGGCTGTGGCCTTTGAGTTCGAGGCTCTGTTACATCCTTTTCTATGATTTTAGGATCATTGGCATCTGGTCCCCAGATTCTGTGACAGCTGTTTGGAGCCTCTGAATCAAACCCAGGGAGGACTGGGGTCTCTAAGGTGGACCGAGTACTTACAATTGGCTAATGAGAGCGCCATGGCTTTCTTCTGAGTCCAAGATATTCCTAGAGGGCTTAATTTTTATCAAATGACTTCTTAATGAGAGTATACTTACCTCCAAATTTGGAGACCTTAAAGCTGCTGAAATTTGAAGCTAATCAGCAAGCTGGTCTGCTTTGACTGTGAGTTCATACAATCAGAAACTCAAAAGAGAAGAGAGCAAGATAGCAATAGCTAGGAGCTAGCAGAGTGAAAATACAAGCTTGAAATTCAGCAAATGGCCTTGTTCTCTACTCCTGCAAAATGCTGGGGTGGGGGGTGTCTGAAATTAGGATCCTGGGGGCTGGGGCTGGCTTACAGATGCATTTTATTGAGCCAGCAAAAAAATTTTAAATTTGAGGAAATGGCATATACAATTGCAGTTTATGTGTTTCTTGTAAAAGAAGAAATGCTGCCAAGAACAGGTCTGCATTTCTGCATGGGCCACAGTGACTCTGAGCTGCCTGGCTGCTGTCCCCCTGTGAAGGTCCCTGGGTGCTCCAGCTTGTCACAGTCCCTACCTCCCCCTCAATAGGCAAGTTGTATGACATGTTATGTTACCTTCCCAGCCCTCATGGGTTTTTTTGAGTCTGGGTTTGCCATGACAGAAAAACTATATCCCTGCATAGAAGAAACAAAAGAATGGACCATTTTACATACTGGGAGATCATTTGACAAAAAGATGAGGCTATGACTACTTCATTGGGTGCTGGTTAGAGAATTCCTGCATCCCAACCTGCACCTTTGCTCAGATTTGGCTCCCCTAGAACTTAGCTCCAGTGAACTGAGGTTACTTCTTGTGGTGGACAGACCCTAATTTAGCGTGTCCCAAATTAGCTTCATTTCCTGGTATTCACACCTTCGTGTAATCTTCTGTTGAAGGTGGGCAGGATTTATGGTTCACTTCAAACCAACATACGAGTTATGATAAAGAAATATGGTGAATACGTAAATTTAAAACTTATTATAGAAAAGAAACATTTTTATTAATCCTCTCTCAACATACTCAACCCCTCACTTTGAACACACCCCATCATTTTGACCACTTGCTGAAGTAGTTCTGGAAGGCTCTTTCCCCAGTGTCTCTAATTGTGTTGACGTGGTTGCCTTGATACCTTGAATTGATTCAAAACGTTTATGTTTCAGGGTCACTTTGACTTTGGGGAAGATCCAGAATTTGAACAGTGCGGCAGCTGGTGATTCAGCTGGATGAGGACTCACCATCCTGTTTTTACCAGCCTCCTTTTCCTTGGATAGCACTCAGCGGTAGTATCCACTATATTTTTCATACACCTTGGAAAGGGAGGACTTCCAGAGCTGCTTTAGAAAGCAGCAAGACTGATAGAATAAGTGTGCTCAAAGCAGGGGAGGCTGTTTTGAGGGGGATTAATGACAATGTGTCTCTTACTGTAATAAATTTTTTGAAGAAAGTTTAAGCATTTGTTGTATATTTTGATCATATCTATTGTTATGGCAAAGAAAACAGAATGTCCCTCTCAGACTGTAGTGTGTAAGACAGCAGTGTTTGTCTTGCTAGCAGACTCTCTTGCTTGCTGTCTTTGATGAAGTAAGTGGTCACGTAGAGGAGTCTTGAGTTCAAGCTACTGACAGAAACTCCCACCAACAAACAGCTGGGAGCTGGTGGTGATGTCTGTTAGCAGCCAGTCAGAACCTAAGGCTGCCAGTCCAATGGCCCACAAGGATTGAGTTTCATCAGCAACTGTATGAGCTTAAAGGCTGATTCTTCCCTGTTAAGTCTTTGGATGAGATGTTGGGTTTGGCAAACATCTTAACTGTGGCCTTGTGAGAACCGGAAGCAGGAGGGCCATGCTCAGACAGGAATTGTGGGACAGTAACTTGAGTTGTTTTAAGGTGTTAAACTGGTGGTAATTTTGTTACACCAGCAAGAGTTAACTAATAAAATGATACTTCCTCTGATCTTGGACTTTGAACAACTACTTTCTTTCTGAGTGTGATCCTATCTCTCTCTAATGTCACTCATGGTTTGGAATTGTTAGATTCTTTCAAATCTGAAACTCTTGCTAGAACAGACATTTACTGAGAGGAGAGGGAGGAAGATGGCTAAAGTGAGCTCAGTCCCTTTTTGTGTCATTTACCAAATGTCTGTCACCATAAATGTGGGTTCCATAATGGTAGGGACTCTGTCTTGTTTTTGATGTCAGTGATGCCAAATATTAAGTCCACATTCAGTGATCAGTTGTTAAGTGCACGAGTATAGTTACAGGGCTAAATTAAGCACTGAAGGCACTTTTCCTCCAGTTTCTTTTTCAATGGCTGGATCATCTTCTGTTGTTGAAATGTACCACATTATGGCTAATATACATGATTAATTTCCTTTTGGAATTTGTTTCCAGATCTTTTGCCAATATAACCAGTGCTTCAGCCCAGCATTCTAAAGCTAAATGTTTGTGCATATTTATGATAAGTGATGGGCCAAAATATATAAACAATTATTATGATTTTAAAATACCTACTAGAAAGACATTCACGCTTTCAGAAATGTAGTACATGAAAATGCTAACTTTCCAGCATGTTTGCCAATATCACACAAGGTTTTTCTAATTAATACTTGCCAAGTTAATAGCAGAGAATGTAATTGTACTATTTTTGTTTGTACTTATTTACTTATGAATAAGGTTGAGTATTTTTATCAGTTGCTCAAAAGTTTAAATTTCATATGCACTGACCATTTTTCTATTGGCATGGTTGTATTGATTTGTAAGAGTTCTTTATGTATTAACACCTAATATATAACATTATATATTTTGCCATATAAATTTTATCTTTTAAAAAATATAAAGTATATTTTGGAACACATTGAAAGTTTTTATTTGATATAATTTCCTATTCTTTTGTAGTTTCTGTTTTTGTTGTTACACTTAGAAATTCTTTTTCTACCTTCTAAATCACATGTATATTTATTTTACAACCTTTTTTTCCTAGGGAAGTGGTCAATTTCAGAGGACTTTTCATGAAATTTGGCAGTTGACACACAGACTTTCTCCATATTAGTAGTGTTTTGAGTAAGTATAATTGAATTTTAGTAAGCTAGAACCAGACTTGATCCTTTGGCAGGTTCACACCTAGCTCCTTAACAAACCTGATTATCTCTTCCCAAGATTCCAGAGACACTACATGCCATCATCTGTCCCTGCACTCTATTCTTCCTCTTTCAATGGGATAAGCCAATTTATAAGTTGAGCTGCAGGAAGAGAAGGTTGCCTTGGAAGGCAAGCCCAGCCACAGGTGTTGGGGGCATCCACAGGCAGGAGACTGGACAAGTACTCAGTGTTGAGAATCCCACAAAAAAAATGAGAGTGTCTTTGTGGATGATAACATAATAGGAGAGCATGCGTGGACTGAGTACAGGCTTAGTGATAGAACTTTGTTAACAGTCTGGCTTAATATTCACTATATAACTCAATCCCCTTAATAACTCTATGTAATGGATGTTATCTTCCAGATCTTGAAATTAAGGAACTAAGAATGGATCTTGATTTAGATTTGTCTGACTTTGACATCTGTTCTTCCTCCCATTCTGCACTGAGACAAACTATTTGTCCATGTGAAGAAGGGTCATATCTAGGGATGCCAGCAGTAACAAGAGCAGAGGGCTAAGCTATGGGACTAGGTTTCTGGTGAGGTGCTGTGTGAACAATTCCTAGCTGTCAAGGAGTAGGAACTTGGGTGAGCCTCACACAACAGCCAATGGCAGAAATGTACAGTCAGATGCCTTGACCTGTGACTGCCAACTGAGATTCTTAGTATATACATCTAGCAGCCAGCATTTCTTATTTAGGGTGAGATCTTCCTGTGTTAACCTGAAATTCTTATAGCTAGTTTGCTTTCACCACCCCCATTTGTCATCTGTAGGATTTATGTAATTGTCTCAACCCGTGGGGGTGACCCATATACAGACCCAGTATTTTCCTTAGTGCTGGGTATTGGAAATACTTTGGTGTAACATCTGTTTTTATGGTACTTATAAGAAGACATTTTATATCCCAAGATCATATAAGTTTATCACACAGAATCACTGAAAGCAAAATCACATTTCATTGATTTTTTTCTTTAAATTTGTCTCCTGGACATACCAGAGACCAACATAACCCATCCCCCATCACACTGGGCAGGGCTCCGTGATAAATTCTGGGTTAAAATGGAAGTTGTAAGTATCACTTTCAGGGCAAAGCATTTAATTACTATCATGGCCATTTACCATGGGCCAAGCACAAGATGCTTGAAATATATAAAGGCAAATCAAACCAAGAAAAGCTTGCCCTTAAGAAACATATTCTAGTTGAGGAGGGGCAGAAACAACACACATAATAAATAAGCAGATAATTAAGTACATCCAGAGGTGATAAATGCTATTAAATAATTGCCAAAGATCAATAGTGGGGCATGAGGAGGTACAGTATTAAATAGGATGGTCAAGGTAGGCATCACAAAGAATGTGATCGAGTTATGGAAATTAAGGAGGCAGATGCTTAGAAGAAGGTATTCCCAACAAGAACAATGGAAATGAGATTGGAGTGAGTTGAGGGTCCCTGATAAGTGGGAATGAATCATCTGTATCTGGAGGAAAGGAAGGGAGAGGAGTGAAAGGCAGAGGAGATGAGGTAGGGCGAGGATATGCAGGACCTTGTAGGCCTAGTAAGTGTTTCAGCTTCTTCTTGAATACAATGGCAACCCTTGCAGAGCTTTGCATAAATGAATGACATAATCTGATCTATCTTTGGAAGGATGAAATGGATGAGAATAGATCATTATGAAGCAAGAATAGAGGCAGCAAGGTCAGCAAGGAATCGAATGGAAAAGTCCTGAGATGGTGGTGGTCAGATCAGCATGACAGGTATGAAAGTGGTAAGGATTAGTTGGATTTTGCATATATTCTGAAAAGAGAGAGCAAGTGGAATTTCTTGATGTCTTGATGTCTTTGTTGTCAAGGTTGACATGAACAAGTCAAAGTGTAACACTGCCATTATCTAAGATAGGGAAGGTAGTAGAGGAAGCAAGTTTTGAGGGGGATAATAAGGTATTGGTTGCAGAAATCTGAACTATTTCTTATTCTTCCCATAATATCTCCTGATTCATCATGGAGTGAGGTGACACAAGACGAAGTGATTCAAAATGGAATTGGAGAAATGTGCAAAAAAAGAGAAGAACTTCACTGAAGGCAATTCATGAATATGTTGTGAGGAAGTCCTTTCTTGTGGAGAGATTTCCATTGCTCACCCTCATTGGCCCTCTATTTCTCCTGGACATACCAGAGACCAACACAGCCCAACCCCCATCAAACTGGGCAGGGCTATGTTATAGCTTCTGGGCTTAAGTGGAAGTCATAAGTATTACTTCCAGGGCAAAGCATTTAATTACCATCATGGCCCTTGTGTCTTTATCTTCCTTCCCCTACTGTGGTGACCAAAGAAGCCTCATGCTCTAGGCAGTCAGCAACAGGGTGTCAGAACTTTCATCACTGTGGATCCCTAAGTGACTGTACATATCAGCCCTCCACTGACCTTGCTGGATAAGTACTATGAGGAGAAAATAAACCTTTCTGTGTTAACTTTCTGATATTTCAGGGTTAATGTGTTACCACAGCAGAACACAGACTATCTTGACAAAAACAGTTCTTAAAAACAGAAGCAAATTATACTTCACTCTATATCCATTTTCATCTCTCATCCTTCTAAGAAATATAAAAGCTGTTAATGCTCTCTGGATGGTCTGGATAATATATCAGTACATCAGAACTCCCACCCATTCGATAAGACTCAGCTCTGTGTAAAGCCTTCCCCACCCCCATCCCAAGAAGAGTTGAAAGATTCTTCCTTTTGGTTCCCATGACACTCTCATTGTACAGCTATTAGAGCACTTTCTGAATTGTATTGAAATGATTTGTGTATGTCTGTCTCTCCCACTAGACCACAAGTGTCAGAAGCCTCCTTTATTTCCCTCTTAAGGATCAGGAGAAACACACTAAAGGAACGATAAATACAGATAAAAGGAGCTTCTCTAATTCTCTCCCCTCTTTACCTTGCAGTGTTGTAGTTGAGGCAATCTTGAATGCAGGTAACAAAAAACAAAATCTTGCCAATTTAAGTGAAAAAAGTTCTTGGAATCCCAAGGAAAAGTAAATAATCAACTCAAGAAATTGTAGGATCCAGGAAGTCCAAGAATCCTAGTGACAAGAGTTTTTCAACTTTTTTTCGGAATCTCTCTTGTGGAAGCTTCTACCTCCTAGACTTTGGGGTTATCTGTTAAAGTTTTCAAGGCAGATAATCTGATTGGCTTAGTTTGGATCAAGTGTGTGCCTCTACTCAATCATCAATGGTCACAGGAAATATCATGCAGTAGAAATAGTGAGCATGAGTTTCAATATGTGGGTAATTCTAAGAAATAAGGGGCTGGTAAATCCTTTAACAGATCTTATCTAACGCTCAGAGAAGTCACCTACTTGCTTCATATTTCCGCAGACTTTCAATCTGACTTCCCCACATAAGTGACAACCAAGTGTTCAGCCTCAAACCTTCCTTAATATCCAAGGCTCTATGGATCTGCAGAAATTTCTGGACAACTTATTTCTGGATACCACATATACTCCAGAAGTCTAGGTGGCTTTATTTGCCTTTGGGAAATTCCTCCATTGCCCCCAAGATACTAAGATTCACTCATGGATTCCACCAACCACATCTGAGGCTGATAATTTGTCAGACTTGATGGATGGAAACTGACAATGAGATTAGGTCACATTAGGACAACAGAAAATGTTTATTGAATTAACCTGAAATGGATTATTAAAAACTAGATTGTGTCTTCTCTTACCAATGGAATGGAAAGCCAGGAACAAATCTGAGTCTTGCAAAAAAGAAGATACACAGCGTAAGTCTTGGAATCAGATCATGCCCAAGTCTGACTATTCATTCCCAGTTATTTGTTCATTCAGCAAACATTTCTGAGGGTCTACTATGTCTGTATCTAGTAAGAAGAAAATTATTTTTTGTTGCCACTAACTCAAGTATGGTGAGGTGAAGGTAGGAAGATGGAGACATTTAAGTTCTGGCTGATAAAATGTACAATTAAAGGTTATTAAAAGAGTGTGGATCAAGAGATCTCAGTAGGAATTCTGCCTCCATCACTTTCCAGCTGCATGACTTTGAACACATTATTTGACCACTGTCAATATTAATTGCCTTGTGACAAAAGAATGCAAAATATGTCAGCCTTGCATTGTTGTTCTCTCATATAGTAGGTAAAATATCTGGCATGTAATAAATTGCAATAAGTAGTAACTGTTAATATCAGATTAAATAAAAAGCGTTTACATAATTATGTCTTTTACATCATTTCCAGAACATACAACACAATCCAGCCCATAGTCTTCAGTAAACCCTTTGTGAATCAATGAATGAATTATTAATGCTTGGACACTTACTCCATGCTGGGAATCCATATATAAATTAACTTACTTAGAGAAACCAAGTACATTACAGTAATACAGTATTTGAGACCATCTTTATCTTTGGTGTCAGAAATATTTGTATTCTACAGCCTTATTATGATTTGAACTCTTGTCTTGGGAATGTTCCCTGCAGTAGAACCTGAGAAAGGGCTTTTCGTGCAAATAAATAGAATGTTTTCAGGAGCAACTTGTAAGACAATGTAGAGGCAGGATAAAGCAGAATGATAAGGGTGACAAAAATGTGATGGTTTCCAGTATCTTACTCTGGTCTCGGTCTAATCAAGAAAGGGAACTGACTTTAATACTCCCCCATATCTATCAGCTATGGGCTATATGTGGCCCAGAGAAGGCAAGAAGAGGGTTCTAATCTCTAAAGCATCCCCAGGAAGGGTGGCTGTGGCTGAGAGTGCAAGTATGAACCCATGACATGAGTTAAAGATGCAATGGGGACCTGCATGGGAATCAACTGGATCCTTATTCCAAAAATCTAAGCTCTGAAATGCTTCAAAATCTGCAGCTTTTTGAGTACCAATATGATATCACAATGGAAAATCCCACACTTGACTTCATGTGATGAGTTACAGTTAAAAAAATGCAGGAGCACTGAAAATATTAGCTTCAGGCTATAGGTCTAAGGTGTATGTGGAACATAAATAAATTTCATGTTTAAATTTGGGTCCCATCCTCAAGATATTTCATTATGTGTATTCAAATATTCCAAGATCCAGAAGAACCTAAAATCCAAAACATTTATCACCCCAACATTTTGATAAAAGATATTCAATCTGCACTAGGGCTTGTAAGTGCTGGATGGGGGTCATAAGTAGTGCTGAGTTCCACTGGAATTAGAAGTGGCATGGCTAGGATCAAAATTCAGGGACACAGGCGAAGCATATTGGCTGAAGAAATGTGAAGGATCCACTTGCTGTTCCTAGATTTAGGATCTGCTAGATGGGGGTGGGGTGATGTAAGACAGCACTGGATTAAAAAAACTATGTCCATCAATCCAAGGAACAAATTAGAGAATTTGTCACTAACAATGTTTCTAGTTTGGAAAACTACAAAATGATCCACCCGCGAGAAACCAAAATTGTAAGCCTACACCAAATGGTCACATTAAATGTCAAATTTATATTATTGCTTAAGCGCAGAGGTATCTAAAGTGATCAGCTGGCATGATAAATTTGTTCTAGACTGGTAAAGAAAAAAAGCACTGTGTTTCCCTTAGACACAAATGTAAAATCTTTTGGTAAATAACATTACCATAACCCTAGGCTCCACAGGACATGCAGAGTGTTAACAGTTCAAAGGAGGATTTAGCAATTATCCAAAAAGTACAAGCTAGAAGATGAAATTATCCAAAAAATACAAACTAGAAGATGAAATTATCAACCATAAGGAAAGGCCAGCAGATACCACAGAGTAAAACATCAGGAACTTCAGTAGCAGAAAAACAATCTGAAAGACACTGTAAGTATATTTTAAAAGTTTTAAAGAGATGAAAAATAGAATGATCTTAACAAGATAATATGAAAAATAATAAGCAGGTTAGAAGAAAATCAAACAGAATATCTCCCAATAAAAATATAGTCACAGAAAACAAAAGCTCAATAAATATTTTAGACATCAGATTAAACACAATTAACAAGTGAGTTGTTGAAATATGGAATAGAGCTAGGAATACTATGAAGAATAAAATCACAGAGATGAGGTAGAAAAGATGCATAAAAGATATGGGAAACAGAGTATGAAATGAGTTTTAGAAAGAAAGACTAGAAAAAATGAGAAATAGGTAATATTCAATTAGAATTTCTAGAATATAGGATGCACAGTGAATTCTAAAGAGACGAAATAAGAAAAAACCACATCTGAATACATCCAGGTAAAAATAAAAAATGACAAAGACAAAAAAAACTTGTATGTTTAGGTGTATAGGATTGATAACCATATTACTAAGTTTTGTTGGATAATTGAACAAAACTCTTTGCAGTCTCGCTGTTTATATGTCCACTTTGTATGCATTACTTTTGTAACTTGAACAAATATTTCTAAGAGGACAATATGTAATTTATCAACTAGTGATTTCTTACTATTTATTTTTTAAATTATGTATTATTTCTACCCTTTGTCTTGTTTTTCTTTAAATAAAATTTTTAAAAAATCTTAAAAGCCACCAGAGATAAAAGACAATGAAACAGCTTACAAAGAAAAAACATATTGATAGCCACAATAGATGCTCACAACAATGGAGTAGTCTCTTCAAAGTCCTGAAAAAGAACATTATTCATCTAGAATCCTTTATCCAGCTTAAATATCAAGAATGAAGGTAATAAAAAGACATCTCTAGACAGAAGAGATGAGAGAGTCTAATAATCCCAGGGATGTGTTTCAGTAAAAAGATATTGAACACTTATGAAGAAGTAGGGAGAACAAGACATGACTGAACACACATACTGCGGACAATTACAGATAATTAAGTGGAAGCATTTCACTTAAAAATAATAACTAATATTGAGAGAGAGGGAGAGTAAAAACAAGTAAAAATAGACAATAAAAATAAATCAGATGGGAAGAAAGTGATGAGGCTTAGTGGTGTCTAAAGTCTGTATGTTGTTTTGGAAAATAACAGAAATAGATTACCAGCAGAAATGATGCCTCTATGTTAAAAACCTAAGTGAAACTACTGAAGTGTACTGAAGGAATACATAATTTTTAAAAAGTGTACTGAAGGAATACATAATTTTTAAAAATTAATCTAATTAATTTAACAAAAGTAAGCAGTGTAAACTATATAGAACATGTAACATAAAATAAAAATCACACAATAAGATGGTCAAAATAAATACAAATGTACTAGCAATTGCAATACATATACATGGATTATTGTCATCAATTAATACACAGAGACTCTTGAATTGGGTTAAAAAGTCTAAATGTATCTATATGCTGTTTATTAGAAATACATCTGAAAAGTAATTGTTGAAAACAATGAGATGGAAGAAGACATTCCAGGGAAATAATAGCCAAAGAAGTCTGATAGTATCAATAAAATGCTATTTAAAGCAACAAAGCATAATTAGTGGTTAAAAGTGATCATTATACAATTCTCTTTTTTTGCTTTACAGAGAGTAAAACAAAACATAACAAAACAGAACAAAGGAGATCAGAACACAACAATGCAAATGACACAGGATTTCAAAGCAAGACAACAAGAGATCAACAGTGGCTACCATATCTCTTGTTTTCTTCAAAATAGTTTTCCATATCTTCACACAATGAATTCAAACAAAACAAGATAGTATAAAACTGATCAAAGCCGAAGAATGAAAGCATTGCAGGCCTTCAAAACCAGACAATTACACAATTCTTAAAGAGAAAATTTATCAGCTATTTTCAATGAACAACAGCTTCAAAACATGTGAAACAAAGATGTTATAATTACAAGGAAACTCAACAAACTTATGATCACAGACAGATTTTAATAAAGATTTCTCAGAAACTGATACATGGAAGAAATGAAAATAAGATTATTGACATTTTGAATATCACAATTAATAAGCTTGGTCTAATCACATGTTGAGGATACAGAACCTAAAATTAGAAGATGTTCTTGTTAACCACATGGAATAGTTATTAAAATTTCCCCAGACTACAAAGCAAGTCTCAAAATACATCAAAGACTCAATATCAGAGTTTCAGACTGTTTTCTTGATGATGTAATAAAATAGGGAGAAGAAGACAGTTAAACTTTCTCTTCATTACATCTGGAAATGATACTTTTTAACCAACTCATATGCCAAAGAAGAAATATAATGGAAATTATAAAATATTTAGACATGAATAACAAAAGACACTGCATGCTAAAACATGTGGATACTGATTCTAACGGCTCTGATGGAAGGGAAAAGTATGTAGTTCAGCAGAAATGAAGGAGTGTGAATTGCAATAACAGTTTCAATTTCAGTTTCTTATAAACTTGATCAATACGATTAAAAATTTGCAAGTCTGACAGTGACGATCATTGTCAAAGATGTGAACTAACAAGAAGCCCAATGCTGCTGCAAAGTGGGGTGACTGCTCTGAAGAGTGGATTTCAGCATGCAGAGTCTCAGTACACCCAGACCCTTTCCCTCTGCAAGTGATCTGTATCCTTTACTATGGTCTGGCACCGCTCCAAGGTGGCTGCAGAACCTAGAAGGGTCATTTAAAAGTAAAAGAAAGAGGAGGGGAAGGAAGAGGAGAAGGAAAAGGAGGGGATACAGAGGAAGGAGAAAGGGAAGATGAAGAGGAAAAAGGAGGAAGAGGTGAAGAGGAAGATCTAAGGGCATTAGACATACGAAGATTAGGCACTGGTTCTGTAAAAGTCATGCATATTGTTTGCACATGTGTGTTGGTGGCAATGAAATGATGTTTTTTCTGCAGGGTATGGGGAAAAAAAGAATCTGATAGACAGTGCCCTGAAGAAACTCTCACCGTCACACATAAGGAAATAGAAGGAAAGGTGTTTACTGTGATGTTGTTTATAATAATGAGAACTGAAAAAGTATGAATGTCTGTTTAGTGTTCAATAGAAGAAAACAGTTTTATTTATCAACTTGTTGGAACATATCTTGCAGTTAAAATAACCTAGATGGATCAACACTGAGAAATCTTAACATCACATGTTGAAGAAGTAGAGAGCATGTAGCGCTTCTTTGTAGTGTAAAGATATGTACAAGCTGGGTGTTGTAGTCAGGGGTTACAAGGAGAACAATTACATACAGGACACAGAATTTATAATATTATTTTATGATGGTCACCCAGAGTTAAACACAAGAAAGTGCAGGAAATCTGTCCATAACACTAACGACCTAAAATATTCTCCTAAGGGCCTGCATCCCACAGCAATGTCCGGCTGAAGACCCAGAGCCCATGACAGTGCCTCCCACAAGTCCATTTGGAGGTCTAGAGCTCACAACAAGGACTCATGACAGCCTGTTTTATGGATCTGCACTGGGAAGGCCTAAAAGCCTTCCCAGTGGGATGAAAGAACTGTGCTAGTAGGTTGAGGGCTCTACACTGGAGCCAAGAAGTCATGCTCAAAATAAGGATCAGGGCTCCCCTGAAAAGTAGCATAGCCATCCGCAGCGACAATGAAGTCCCGAGCTCCTTGGACAATGAGAACAGCCGAGTACATGTCAGGAAGCCAGCGTGACAAGCTTCTCCTAGAGATTAAACAGCACACATTTTCCCTTCTGGAGCCAGGAAGCGATGCTCAATGTAAGCAGCAGAGCTCCCCCAAAGTGGCTGAACCACAGCCACTCTCACTGATAAGATTCTAAGCTCCTCAGATGATAATGACTGAATTCACATCGGGGAAGCTAGTTATGACAAGCTCCTCTTAGGGCTCTAAACAGCAGCACTTAGGAAAACCCACCACAGCCCATGCTTCCTCTCCACATCTTCTTTTATGCTGGCAACTTTCCTCAGGTGGGCCACTACACTCAGCACCAGACCAATTTAATTCAGCAGGTGTTAAGTTGACCACCAATTTTTAATTCATAACACTGGGGATGGTAGCATATTCCTATCATCCCAGCACTCTGGGAGGCTGAAGCAGGAGGAGCTCAAATTTGAGTCTAGCTTTAACAACTTAGTGAGACCTTGCCTCAAAATAACATCTGAGGATGTAGGTCAGTAGGAAGATACTGGGTTCATTCCCCAGTGCTGACAACAACAACAAAAAGAAAGAAAACATATGCCTATGTAGTAAATAATAAAACATCCCCAGAAAGATGTACACTAACTTAAAATAGGGATATGTTAGCAGGAGGAAGGTCAAGGGTGACCAGACTTGCATGTGAATCTGGGAATGTTTTTGCTTTCCTGTAACATTCTATATATATGCAAAAAATTGCAAGCAAAAATGTGTACATCTGAACAACTTGAGTGTTATGTACATGGGTGGCTGTTATCTACAGGATGTTTGAGATATGCATAAATAATAAGTTAAAAATGAAAATTATGACCATAAAAATACCTCCAAAGCATCCCCTAATAGAGGCTTGGCTAGCTGAAGGGTCGCTGTGTATTTGGTTGTTTGGAAGGGGATATTCTCTGGCATTTACGTTTGAGGCCAGGAAGACAGAATGTAAATTTATATCACACAGTCCCAAGAAATCAATAGAGGTAATTTCCTGATTCAAACCCATAGATGTGCACACCCCCATCCAGACCTACAGAGAACTAGACACATTGAGAGGGGCGATGTAGGACCTGAATTATTCAGCATGTGTCTCTTGTCTCCATCACTTTGGGCTTCAATTGGGGTGCAGAGGAGAAGAATGAATTCAGCTGCCGGATTGGCCTCGGCTCAGATGCTCTGACAATAACAGACCCGTGATGAATGATAATTGTGTTTTCTCTACATCAGTGTATGGAAATCTGTTTATAGATTTGGATTGCAAATTCTGGAAGCTTTATATGTTTAATGATTTTTCACCAACCTTAAAGGGCTCTGTACTATTTCACAACCACGACTTGGCCTAAATTCTGGGCACTGTTGAATCAACTCTGGTTTGACCTGGTGGAATCTACTTGTGTAGTTAAGAAAAGCTACCATGTGTGATTCCGAAAGCAGGCAAGGAGAGAATTTGGGAAAAATGTCAACCAATGGCTGTCTTTCCCCCTCTAGGCTTCTAGAAGCTCAGTAATCCCAAAGTTTATAACACAAATTCCTGCGGTAGAGGGTGGTCCATCGGGTCTCATTTGTGCTTTCTCAAGACCAAAGCAACTGGCCATGAAATTCAGTTATAACAGGATTACAAAATATAGTAGCAAGTGGACAGCAAAAAAATCAAAAGGTGTTGAGTGACACACACATTAAAAAGAGAAAATTGAATTTGCAGCGACATTTTTTGGCCTGAGGCCTTGTGGGGGTTTTTTTGGTTTTGTTTTGTTTTGCTTTTTGGACTGCGAAATAAAGGCAAACTTTGATCTATTCTACTCAGAATCTGACAAAACACCAAGACTAGAATCTTGCTTCTAATCTTATTTGCTATTTCCAGACTTTGTATCCTTTTGGTGTCTGTTCCTTGAGGACAAGGCTGTGTGTATCTCTGAATGGACATTTTATGTTTCCTGTACAACGGTCCCAGAGGGACATCATGCCGGGTGTTCATAAGAGGGACCGTGATCGCTGTGAGAGAGCTGCAACAATCTTCCCGGGCTGCTTGTGGCTCTGCTTAATTCACAAGATTTAAATGTTCTTCCTCAGTGTGGCAAAACCATCACTACTAGAAGTCAAATATGAAAAAATGGCAAGGAAATGGTAGCCCTGTGGAAGTAGAAGTACTGAAGATGTAACAAACAAATACTTTGCCTTTCTTAAAGATTTCATTATTATCTCAGGAAAAGAAAATTAATTAAAGGGAACCTGTCATCTAAACATATCTATTACAGTTTTAAGATAAGGATATTATGCAGCAGTCATTCAAGCAGGCAAATAGTTATCTTCAAATATAAGAAAAAAAAGCACAAGAAAAAATGCAAACACAAAGGAAAATAAAACAAAATACATATTTTAAAAAAGGGTCCAGTAGGTTCAGGTCTTTTTGCATCAATAAAGCATAATAGACTTAAAGGATGCCTGTGAAATGTTGAGAAAAAAATTCTAACTCAGTATGGGTCTACATTGGTATTCAGGTATGAGGAAAATAGAAAAGCAAGTGAGAGACCCTGGCAGAAGGAATAGTATTGCAGAGATCCCCAAGTGAAAAAAGTCTTGGCGTGCAGAACTTTGAAGCCTAAAGTAATAGCCTGGGTTTTTTTTTCCTAAGGGTTTTAAGCAAAAGCGTGATATGTGGATGTTTTATGAAAAACAATAGCCTAGTTTTTTGGTAAATAACATAGTAGAGGGCTAAGAGTGGGAATGAGTTTAGCAATGAGGAGGTTTTTGCACATACTAGCTAGAAAGTTATGAAGGCTAGGACCAGCACAGAGATAATGAGTGATGAGAAGTAGGTGGATTTGAGATCTCCCCTCAGGTTTGTTTTTGGTACTGGGGAATTGAACCCAGGGCCATTACACTGAGTTACATCCCCAGATACCTTTTTAAATTTTGTTTATTTTGAGGCAAATTCTTACTAAGTTTCTGAGTTGCCTAGCCTGGGTTTCAACTTGTGATTCTCTTGCCTCAGCCTCTCTAACCCAGAGGGCTGGGATTACAGGCCTGCACCACCACACTAGCTTTTGAGATTTCTTTGTAGGAGTTCAACACAGCAGTTGATAAATTGCCTTAGAGGTTGGAAGGCAAGGGGAAGACTCAAAGAAGCTTTCAGGTTCTAGGAAGGCAGTGCTGCAAGTTACTAAAGTGAAAAAAGTTGGTTGGAAGCACAAACTTAGGGTCAAAGAACAATAGGCTGGTTTGGAAACTGTTAAGTTTCCAGATAATGATGGCAAAAAATTAGGACATGCCAGTCTGGAGTCATGAAAGATGTTCTCAGCCACATACTTCTCTAGTCATTGCCTGTTGACTCCTCATTCCCTTACTACTTTCCAAAATCTTTCCATGACCCCTTTGGGATTCAGGCTGTGATCACTCCATGCTGATGTGTCTTCAACCTCCGCTGCTGCCAACTGTCGCTGCTGCCCCCATTAGTCTTCCTCATTCCGATAAATGGCACGTCCACACCAAACTCTGGCCTTGTCCCTTGCACCTAATTTGATTCCTATCCCATCCTCTTATTTAAGTAATGGCGCCCTCAACCTGAAGTGCAAAACCGTGAAGTTTCCACTGACCTCTTTTCTTCTAAGACTCCAGATCCAATTCACCAAGCAATCCAGTGGTTTTTCACATGACTCAGAATAAAATCCAAATTTTTAATAATTCACGAAGTCTTCTATGATTTAGACCAGTGATGACGAACCCATGGCATGTGTGCCACAGAGGTCCGTTTGTATCAGCAAAAACTCTAAAGTTTTGCCAGCACTGACCTAGACCCTCTGACCTTATCTCTTGCTATTCTTTTCCTCACTCACTTTGTTCTATAACATAGGCCTCTTTGCTGTTTCTCAGAGACTCCAAGCACAGTCCCTATTTGGCGCCTTTGCACTAGTTTTTCCTTTTGTCCAAAATGCTGCTTGTCACTTATCTACATGCCTCCTTTATTTGTTTTATGTCCTCCAAATATCACCTCATCAACAAGGCATGCTCTAATCCAATATAGAGCAACGTCCTTCCCCCTTCTCATCACCATCTGGCATAATTTGCTGTATTGTTTACTTGTCTGTCTCTCCTTGCTAGCATGCAAGTCCCATGAGACCACTGCCTTTGTTTTGTTCTCTGATGTATTCTCACATTCTAGAACAATGCTCAGCCATGGTGGATGCCCAATCACTATTTTTCCTGTATGTTGTTGCTGGTAACCAGGAGCCAAACGATCTGGAATTTAGTCCCAATTATAACCTCATGTGATGGCTGGGATCCATCTTCCTTAGATAATTTGAGACAATATTAATATTTGCCTTGCTTAGCTCATGGGCGCTGTGGAGATCAAATGTGTTACTGTACCCCATGGCTTAAATGTTGGACAGAAAGACTTTGACATTTTCGTAGGCCATGATCTCATGCCAAAAATGCAAAGCAGAATATGTGCAGCTCAATAAAAAGATGTTTGATAATTCCCTATATGATTTCCATGGGGAAAAAGCAAAGAATGACACCCTTGGAATAGTGAGTTCTGGTCTTAAAGCGACCAACATTTGAAAGAAGAGAACAAAACTAGAGGTGAATATGAGCGAGTGATACATACAGACAAAAATGGTTTCTGTGAGGCTACAGCAAAAAAAGAGCCAAGGTTTGCAAAAATGTTAAGGACAAGAAAAATTGATCTGGGGGCACATTTGAAGCAAGAAGATAAATGACAGGATTATGCCAAGAGATGACAGATTAAAAGAAGAACTTTGACTTTAGTTTGCTTCCGACCAAAAAATATGGCCTTCAGATTTGAAATAAGAAATCCTTTAAAATGGAATTTAAAGAAGAAGAGAGATATGAAGAGATAAATGGATTCTGCTTTATTAAATGAGGTCAAGTCTATAGACTCAACATAGCTGGCACCCAGATCTCTCATTTTATTTTATGGGTTTTTTTCTTTATTCCCAAGTTTGGCACACAAGTTACCATCTAGCTGAGAGCATATTCCAATTTAGTTCTCAGCTCAGCCTGATGAAAGAGATGACTAAAGGGTCACATCAGGCAGGTCTTATTACAATGAATAACTTCTATATAGGAGTGTATTTGTCACCTTTCTATTGCTGGGATACTTGACATGCAGAACTTAAACAAGCAAAGGTTTATGGTTTGGAGGTTTCAGTCCTTGGTCATTTGGTCCACTGTTTTTAGATCTGTGGTGATATAGAAATATCATGGTGGAAGGGTATATCAGAGGAACTGCTCACTTTGTGGCAGACAAGAAGCAAAGGGGAAAGCCAGAGATAAAAGGGTCATGGATCAGATAGTAACTAAAGCCACAACTCCATGACCTACTCCCTCCAAGCAGGCCCCACCTCCTAAGTTTCCATGACTTCCCAATAATGCCATGAAATTGTGATCTCATCAGTGAGTTTACCCACTAAAGTCTTCCTCATACAATCACTTTCCAGAACTCCTACCTCTGAACATATGAGACTTTCGAGGGATATTTTTGATCTGAATTATACCAAGGAGACCAGAAGGTGCACAAGGGGGTGAGAACCTGCATATTTGGCTGTGTGTATGTGCACAAGGGTTTTTTTTTTTTTACAAGTGAGGTCAAGGTCTTCTGACAGTGAACTAAACCATACTGTTGCCAAGCATCTTCTCATCAGAAGTGAGAGCCCTTAGGGAGCTAAAGGTTATGGCTCCCCTAATGCTAAGAAGTACAACATGGACACACTTTGGGTTCTCTCGTTTTCCATTAAATACACAAAGGACAACTGAGAAAACCTCGCTTTCTTTTCTGGGAGCACTACAATATGTTCCCAGAATGCAGACAGTTCTAGTAAGCCTTGGAGACATCCTGCAAACACTCATGTTGTTAAAGTCTTAGTTCCCAGCATTATGCTATTGGGAGGTAATGGCAGGGCCTAGCGGAAGAGCTTCTGGTTGTTAGGATGTGTTCCCATGGAGGCGTTAGTACAACCACAGGCCATTCATTCCTCTTCCTCTTTCACTTCCTCGCTATGAGATGAATAGCATTGCTCCATCACACACTTCTGTCTTGATGTGCTGCCTTCTCGAGAGCCAAAAGCAACGAAGCTTACTGAAAGTGGATTGAAACCTTTTAAACTGTGAGTCACAACCAAGCTTTTCTCTTTATAAGTGGATTATCTCATATGTGTGCTATACCCATTGAAGTCTGACTAGGTGGCAGGATATCTAACATCCTCATCCTGCGTCAAGATCCCTGAATGGTTCCTTGCTTCATTCTTCACATGGCAATCAGTGGAGAATATTTTTCAAATTGTGTTTATTGTTTGAATGATTCCCTGAGACTTGGAAATTAGCCATTCCCATGTCAACATGCTTTAATCTACTTATGCTTTCTTCTAGAGCCTGTTGCCCCCCCCCCCGACACATTGTTTATGCTTCCCACATCCCATGCTGTTGTAGTCAGGGTTTGCAAGGGAAACAATTAAGTACAGGACACAAAATTTATACGATTGTTTTATAACGATCACTCGAAAAGTCAAATACAAAAGAGTGCAGGAAATCTGTCCACATACTAGAGACCCAAAGAATCCAGGTGAGGGCCCAGATGTCCTGCATGAGTCTAGCCAAGACATAAAGCCCATAGAGACCAATATATCATGCAAGTCTGTTTCACAGATCTGCACTGGAAAGGCCCAAAGGTCAGTGATGGAAGCTAGAAATTCTGTGCCAGTGGGATGAAGGATCTATGCCAGCAGACTAAAGGGATCTGCATTGGAGCCAAGAAGTGATGCTCAAAGTAAGGATCAGAGCTCGCCTGAAAAGAACCATAATCATTCTCAGCAACAGTGAAGTCCTGAGCTCCTCTGATGATGAGAACAGCAGAATTAATACCAGGAAAGCCAGTGTGACAAGCCTCTCCAGGAGAACAAACAGCACCAGCAATTCCTCTTCAGTTCTTCTTTTTATGCTGTTGGCAACTATCCTCAGGTGGGCCCTCCACACCCAGCACCACACTGATTCAGTTTGGTTGGGTGTTACAAGACAACCACCAGTTGTCAGTCCACCACACATGGGGACAACCATTCTGACTCCAGCTGGGGGATGGGAACTGTACCCATGAGAAGACTTTCAAGACACTGATTTTCTGTCTGCCTCAGCTTCCGAGCACTGTCCCTCTTCCCCACTGTGTGCCATCACTCTCTTCAGCAGCCTTGTGCCAACCAATCACTTGTTTAAGCTATGACCACAGAAGTTCATATCCCCAGAGGTAACTCTGCTGATTGCACTCTCTACAAAGAGAATCTAGTTTAGATCACAGTTTTTCTATTCCTGCCTCCTTGACCTTCCTATGGATTCTTTGTCTTTCCTGACTCCTCTTGGACAAGTGTCATTCTAGAACACAGGGAAACAGGATTCCCAGTTATCTGCCAGTAACCATTTATTTTCGCGAGGGTCAGATCCTGAGTTTCATTCACATTTGAAACTTTGGACAGGGAATATCCCCAATATTTATGAGAATAAAAAACTCTAACACTGGAAAAAGATGCTAATCTTTGTTTTCACAAAAGGCAAATTTCAAGAACCTAAAGAAGTTTGAGTGGGAAAATCCCAAATGAACATTTACATTTTTGTGTTGTGAGCACTTGGAAAAGAATGACACGGTCACTGAGTAAATCATATGAAAGTGACCTAATCTAATTCTGAGGGTGTACATCTTGTGCCAATGAAACATGTACATAGTAGTGCAACCATCATCACCATCCATCTCCAAAATATTCTCATATTTCTAAATTGAAACTCTACTCAGTTACTCCTCATTCTCCCTTTCCCCAGCTTACGGCAACCACCAGTATACATTCTGTCTCTGTGAAAATGATTATGCTAGACATCTCATACAATAGGAATCAGACATTTGTCCTTTGTGACTGGCTTATCCCACTTAGCACAATGTCCTCAAACTTCTCCCATACCGCAGCATGTGTCGGAATTTCCTTTCTTTTTAAGGCTAATAGTGTAACTCAATTGTAACAACTCAAATTTTCTATCACTACGTTGTGGATAAACTGCAGGAGTGCAGGTGGAGATGGAGTACTGAAACATCACTGAATCCATTTCATTTGAGGCAAGCTGTCTTGGGAAGTTCCACAGTACTCTTATCCAGACTCTGACCTGGACAACATTTCTAACAATGATTTAAGTGAGGACGCAGGAGAGCTGCCAAGCTAATAACTTGTGAATGACACAAAATTGGACATAATAGCTCTTCTGTTGAATGATGAATATGGATTCAAATTAGCTAGTGTACTAAAATGATGTACTGAAACCAAGGAGATGAAATTTAACAACAAGAAATGTAACATTCTAAAATTAGGCTGAAGTGCACACACAAGCCCGCACACACAAGTTCAGAAGCACAGGATGGAGTAAAACTAAGAGCAGCATGACCAACAATTGTGGGTTTTAATTGACCACAAGCTCAGTCTGAGTCCACAGTGGGATGTGGTTAGCAAACAAATAACTAATGTGATCCACTGGTGCATTAATAGAAGCACAATGCCCAGGTCGGGGCAGGAAATAGTTCCTCTGCAGACCCTGATGGTCAGACTGCACTTGGAATGTCGTGTTCAACTAAGTATGGCAGTTTATGAGGAATATCTAAAAACTGGAGGTCATTTGGCAAAGGGTGAATAGTCTGGAAAACGTGTTTCTTGAGAAGCAGAAACAAAATTGGGAACCTTAACAACTTTTCAGGGGCCACACAAGAGATGATTTTGAATTCTGGAAGGTCTGCTTTTGTGTGTGGCATTAGCAAATGGATTATAAATCAAAGATGGAAGTTATGGAAAGAGAAATGTCTTTAGAAAAACAAAGAGCTTCCTTATAATTGGACTTAAACAATCAAATGGGCTGCTTCAGGAGCTAATTCTTCATCACTGGAGGCATTTAATAGTTGTTTTAAAAAGGTGGAGCTCCAGGAATTTTACTCCCTATGGGATAGCTGACAGTATCCACAGATACTGTTGATTCTCCCAACTGAGAGAAGACAGGTTGCTGCTGGCTTCTCGCAGACAGAGTAGAGGGATCCTATAAGACGAAGGACAACCCTCTCAACAAGAAGGAGCCAGTTCAAAATGTCCCTAGTTCTGAGCTTGAGAAACCTGGAGGAGGAGTGCTCTACACTAAGATGCTTTAGAGCAAAAGGTCAGGTCTGCTGAATCTGGCCTACAGACTTCTTTCCTTTAATATCACTTGCCAAGAACCCCAAGATTTCACATAAAGATCTGGACTTCACATAAAGATCTTTAAAACAAAGAAAGTCCCCCCCCCCATTTGGCAATCCGGAGCTGAATGACTGATGTCTCTTTGGATGAACCAAGAACACTGTAGTTCATCACAGGCCTCACCCAATGAACCATGTCACACTCCAGGGATTTGAACATGGGACCCCGTGTGCCTTAAGTCCAGTGGCTCTCAAGTTTGCCTGTCCATCTTAGTGTTAAGACTGCACCTCAGATCAATTACATCAGCTTCTTGGGGTGAGGCCCAGGCATCAGTGTTTTTTCACAGTTCTCCAAAATGGTTTGGAGGTAAAATCAAGGGTAAGGACCACCACTGTAGGTAATGGAAGCAGAACTGGTGGGAGGAAGTTCTAAGGCAAGCAAACTCGTGCTCAGCAGATAGAACTTTCTAGTAGAGAATTTACGTTGCCAAACGGGCTGCTACAGAAGGGAAGGCCAAAAGAAATCCTGACTAAAAAAAAAGAAAAAAAAAGAAAACCTGACTGTGAAATATTTGAAAGGGAGATGTTGATCCAAGGCAAAGGTTCATTATCCTGAATGGGAATGACAGTCACTTGGGGAATGTCCCACAAAACACGGGTCTGAGCCCCAACCTGGAAGATTATACTTCAGTCAAGGAAGGTGAAAGATGAGAAGGTATAAATTGAAACAGCTCCCCAGACAATGCTGATCAGTACAGCGAAGGAAGAGTCACCAAGTGAGATGGATGACCTCTACAGTTCCCAACCTCAACCTTGGCAATGACTCACTCGGGTCCTTAAAAAGAAATCTATGTAAATCTTCAAATATGCACGGAAATAGAAATGTATGTAACACGACCGCTGTGGGTTGAGAGTGTTTTATCACGTATAAAGATGAGGATACATTTGAAACTGCAAAATTCTCTGGTTTGATCTAATACTGAAGCCTAAAGAACTCAAAGGAAAAAAACTGTTTTCCAGTTTTCTAGTTCTTTTTTCTGACATACTCGACATGTGATGTTTGCTTAAATAACCTTTCAGAAAGCAGCTTATGTACTTGTATGAGAGTTCTTAGCTTCAAGCAACAGATATTGCTGCTGTCTTCTTTAAGCTATAAAGAATCCTATTAAATGGATATTGGGACAGTGTAAGCAGGTTTTAAAATATGCCTGCCTTGTGATACAGCAATACAGTGACTTATTACACAGCCATTAGACATTATCAAACAGATTAAACTGTATTGCCGAGTGAAAATGTCTACAAGGTAGGGCTTTCTGAGAAAATTAGACTGTATAACAGGATATATGATATGATATAATTTATTTTTATGGTAGCATATATTTATATTAATTTATATAATTAGTGACATACAAACTCCGGAAAAAACCTGAACCTCAGTCTAAACTCTTGGTGTATTAAAAAGATTAATTGAAAATGGATCATGGTCTTACATATGTCTTAAATACAAAATGTATTTTTAGATATAAAATTTTCCTTTTCTGCTGTTTTCTTTTTGTACTGAGAACTAAACCCAGTACATTTAACACTGAGGTACACATCAGCCTATTTTTTATTATTTTATTTCAAAATAAGGTCTTGCTAAATTGCTTAGTCTGAGGTTGGGTTTGAAATTCTCATGTCGCAGCTTCCCAGAGTGCTGGGATTATAGGCATGCACCACCACACTCAGCTTTAAATATAAAATTTTTGGAAAAAAATGAGAAAAATACTAAAGATTTGCATTGCTAGATTAGCACCCAAAGCATAACTGGTAAAAGGAAAAATTGATGCATGTGACCTTATAAAAATTAAAACTTTCATTGGGGTATAGTTCAGTGGTACAGTGCCTGCCTGGTAAGCATGAGGTCATGAGTTCGATCTCTGGAACCAAAAAATAAATAAAAATAAAAATAAAAAAATTAAAACTTTGTTCTTCAAAGATCCTGTGAAAGAATGAAAAGCAAATTGCAGACTGAAACAAAATACTTGCAAACCATCCTGTGCAATGGAAGACTAGCAGCCAGAACATATAAAGAATTCTCTAATACTCAGACTACAAAATAAGGAAAAAACATAAAAAGACATTTTACCAAAAAAGGACATGCATTTGGAAAACAAGCACATGAAAAGGTATTCAACATTATTAACCATCATAAAAACATATTAAAACCACAGTAAGATATCATTTTATATACCTGTCAGAATGGCAAAAATAAAACCAGTGGAAACACCAAATGCTGTCAGGCATGTGGAGAAACTAGATCTCTCACATGTTGTAAAACGGTATAGCTACTCTAAAAAACAACTTAGCTATTTCCTCTAAAGGTCGTATTTACTTACCATTTCATCTAGCAGTTGAGGTCTGGGACATTCATTTACCCAGATAAGTAAAACTTATGTGCTCACAAAAACCTGTACACAAATTTTCACAGCAGTTTTATTTGTAAAAGCCAGAAGTTGGAAACACCCAGAGTCCTTCAGTGGGTGAATGATTAAAGAAACTGTAACATATCATACTATGATATGAATAATTTGCTGATGCATGCATGTGCATGGTTGGGTTTTCAGGGAGTTACCTTGAGTGAAAAGAGCCAATTACAAAACATTACACACCACACAATTACATTTGTTTGCCACAATTACATTTGTTTGTTATGAAAATGATGAAGTTTTAGGACTAGAGAACAGATTAGTGGTTAGGGACAAGTTGGATGGCATAAAGATTCCTCCTGATAATGGACTCTTCTGGGTTCTAACTATGGCAGTGAATACACAAAAATACACTACCTCAGTATTCACTGAATTTGCATGCAAATGAGCACAAACAAAACTGAAGAAATCTGAGTAAAATGGGTTGATTACGCTAATGTCAATACTCTGGTTGTGATATAGTATAATAATTTTCCAAGATGTCCCCTGGGGGGTAGCAGGAAAAGGGTATTTTTTTTGCATTATCTCTTACAGCTGCATATGACTATATAAATACCTCAAAATAAGAATTTTAATTAAAAAATAAAAATATATAGCTGTTTAAATATGTCCACAGTACAGAGTTTTGTGAGAAATTTAGGTTTCAAAAACATAAGAGATGACATGATCTATTTTTATAATCTTGGGTATTTATATCAATAGTCACATATAAAATCTGGAGGGTTTTCAACCAAAGTGATAATGGTGAATTCTAGGTGGAGAGATTTTTGGATAATTTTAATTGTAACCTTCTACTACTTTTGTGTGTTCTGCTTTTTAATATTAGACACATGGATTAGTGGGATGAAAAATAAGTAAGCATTTCATTTTATTTTATTTTTGGTACCATGAATTGAACTCAGGATCTTGAGCTTGCTAGGCAGTTGCTTATACTGCTGCACTATGTCACCAGCCTATAAGCATTTTAAAAGAGAATAAAAAGCTGTGATTCATAGAATCACTGAGATGTCTGGAGAACGAGAAAATTGGAAGAGCCAGGAGGGTCTTGGCAGCAGGAATCTCTGGGGCAGGTCCGTCTGAGTTACCTGTCAGCGATATTACTGTTGCTGCACCCAGATTAACTTCTGCTCGCCCATTCCTATCACAGACGTTTGATGCGCCCATGATCCCTGCTATACTGGGTCTAGAACTTTAATTTTGGTTCAGCTGTTGTTGCCAAACACACACACACACACACACACACACACACACACACACACACAGTGAGAGAGAGAGAGAGAGAGAGAGAGATGGAGAGAGACAGAGAGAGAGAGAGCAGATGCTTTGTCCTGTCACAAAGAGAGAGAGAGAGAGAGAGAGAGAGATGGAGAGAGAGATGGAGAGAGAGAGATGGAGAGAGAGAGAGCACGAGAGCACGAGCAGAGATAGAGGCAGAAATAAAGAGACAGACAGACTCTCTTTATAGTCTGTGCTTCCTGTGTCGCTTTGTCCTGTCACAAATTTTGGAACAGGTGCACAGATAACTCCAAATGTTTTCAGGAACTAGAACAAGAGCCCAAATAGAAGTTAACATACTACATATCCAAACATTTAAAAGTAATGAACCAAATCTTCAAAGTATATCTTCAGAACATCCTAGAAAGATCTACTTCAAATGAAGGTGATGCTACTGGGGGGAACCAGCCCCTAGTTTGTGGTCTAGTCCCTTTTTCTTTCCACTCCCTGGCACTCCTCCACTTTAAATTGCCTTGTACACAAGTATATAAATATCCAAGTTCTAGTCACACACTTGCCTCACCCCTACACAGCCCTTTCTCAGACTCCCTTAGGGCCTCAGGTATGCCTGCTGGCAATGCAGGCCACAACGGGCAGGATGAACCTGGTGAAAAGAAGGCTCAGAAACAGGGCGAGGTTGTTTTGCCAGGTATCCCAGGATCAGGCTACTGGGATGTAGCCTATAAGGAGGCGTTGTAGGTAGGCCATCTCCTTGGCCCAGTAGACTCCTCATCCCCATGGAAAGGGACACAGGTGGTGTCTAGAACTCCCTAGCTGAAAAGAACTCTAAGTAGTAAGATCTGATACTTTCAACTTCTAAGTGCAGGATCAGTTTTCCTGACACCAAGACTCCAAATGTGGGTAATTCCATAAACACAGAAAATAGTGGAAATACGCCACTGTGATCCTTTAACACTTAGATGCTATCTATGGTCTACTCAGAGAGTTATAAATGATGGAGATGATAATGATGATGATGATGACGACAAGACATAATGAAGCCCAGCTTTTTTAGAACATTCACTTCTGCCAGGCACTATGCAAATCTCTTCATATATTTTCTTCATCATCAAAGCAGCAACTTTTAATTTCCTTTTATTGCCACCCACAAAAAGATAAGAAAATTTAGATACTAAGTGGTTAAAAAATGTGGTCAAGGTCACTTGGTTAGCAAGCTATAAAAGACAGTCTTTGGATTCAAGTTTCCCTGGTCCCTCGACCTACAAACTTTACTATTATACTGGATAATCTCTGAAGGGTAGACTGGGAGAGATGACTTTGAATCTAAAAATCAAAATGTATGTTAGCAGCTATCTGTCCTGACCATAGAAAGCCTGACTAGTGTTCTCTTCACATGTCAGATCCTGAACCAGGACACACATTACAGAGACAGTTCACTGCATGGTGTGTCCCTTGGGACAGGCAGTCAAGCTGAGTTCAAGGGTATTTTAACACTGTTGGCCTCCCACTCTTTCCCCTCACCAGGCTTCTTTAGGATCAAGAATTCCCAGAAGTTGTAATTGTAAGGCTAGGACTAAGGAATCCCAGTAGAAATGGAAAATAGATGACAGATGCCTGGGAAATGAAGCCGGTGTCTCCATGGTGGTGGAGAGAAAGTAGGCATCCTCTTGTCTCTTCTCCTCCTTCCCCTCTGCCATATTTCACATGCAGGCTGAGAGTGGGATGTTCTTAGGGATTATTAACAAAGGCAATGCTTTTCAGTTTTGTAGGAAGATGGTAAAAAATGACAAGACCTTTTATGGTAGAAGTGCTTTGGGGAAGTTTATTTTGGCTTTTTTTCCAACTGAGTGATTGGGAGAGAGTTGGGTAACCCAGGTGCTTCTAGGGGTATTAGAGGTATCTTGTTGCTTGAAGAGAGCTAGCTCCTAGGCCAAGGTTTCCCTGATTTGGCTTCCCATCAGAATCATCTGGTGCATTTTTTAGAAATACAGATTTGAGTTGTTTTCTAGACCTGTCAAGTTAGAATCTCTTGGGGAGATTTATTGGTCATTAGATGATTGGTCTGGTTTTTAAAAAAAGATCCAAATCATAGTCAAGATTATTTCTGGCTCCAGATAAAA
This sequence comes from Dolichotis patagonum, assembly GCA_004027295.1. Lineage (NCBI taxonomy): Eukaryota > Metazoa > Chordata > Mammalia > Rodentia > Caviidae > Dolichotis > Dolichotis patagonum. The sequence continues at coordinate 52,899 of PVJX010002210.1, read as the reverse complement.
CAGGAAAAGAGGCAGATAGAGGCTCTCAGTAGAAATAAAAGTAAGCATAAGACTAAGATAGGTGTTTTTGCACACTGAGTTATTATGTGTCATAAATACAGTCATTGATTTACAAAGAATGTTATTCTTTTACAAACATCTTCCAATCCACTTAATTATATCAAGAAATGTCAACATGCATATCAATATTGATAGCAGCACAACTCATAATAGCTAAATTCTGGAAGCAGCCTGTGTACCTATTGACAGATGATTACATAAAAATATGTATCTACACACAATGGAATACTACTCAGCTATAAAGAAGGACAAATTTGAGATATTTGTAGGAAAATGGATGTATCTGGAAAATATAATGATGAATGAAATAAAACAGACATAACCTTAAATACTTATGTGGCATCTCTCATTCTAATAATGCAAAGTATTAAAAGAACAGCACAATAAAGGATGAATACAAGGAGACAAGTGTGTGGATCTCTTGCAGAAGGGAAGGAGTCCAAGAGACTAAGGACTAGAGGAAAGGGGGAGGAGAAGGAGAAATAAGAATAAAGATATATCTTGTACAGGAACCTAATAATATGAAGATGTCATAAACAAGAGCTAAATTTATAATATTAACAAGAATGAAAATGTAGAAAGGAGAATCAGTAGGGGGAGGGAGGGTAAGGGAATTTTTTAAAAAAGAAAAAAGATCTGCATTATGTACATGTACCCACTACTCAAGATGATGGTAAGCTGCATATACACCAAGCATGTACTGAAACAAAAGAGAAATATCAGTCAGTGCTAAAATATCCTTGTGCTAAAATATCCTTAACACCTCTCTTGCCTATTCATCTTTCAAATAAAAATAGAAAGTCTCAAACTCAGCTTTCATCAGGCAATAGCACCTATAGAATGTTGTAATAGCTGGGGGTTTAGCTCAGCAGCCTAAATGCTTGCTTGGCAAACGCGGGGTCGTGAGTTCGATCCCCGGCACCAAAAAAAAAAAAAAAGAGAGAATGTTGTAACATTGTTTTATCTTTATCGTTTATATGTTCAAACTTACCTTCAAATTTTGGAAAAGGACACTGTTTTTTTTTATTTTGAGCAACAACTAGGCTTATTTTAAAATAATAGGTATGTGCATTTAACTAGTAATAAAGATGATGTGAAGGAATGTTACAAAACTAATCATATTACTGATAGGGGTGGGGCAGAGACCATGAGAGTATGTTTATCACAAGTCACTGAAGTCTGGGAAACAGTGCCCTGGCATACTCCCCATTCCCTCCTTCCTTTCTTGAGAATCTTACTGTGGTGAAAAGGGCACAGAAAATTAAAAGACCCTCAATAAATACTATCCTTATCATTTTCCCTTCTCTTTCATTCTTTCATTTTAGAAAGGGGAATTCTTGACATTAATGTGCCATCTCTTTTATTATGTTAATTATCTGAGATGACCTGTGATCCTTGCAGGTCACATCATGAGGGATGGGGAGAATGAGAGGCAGAGAGAGGGCAGTTGCGGGGATTAGGAAAAGGGCAGCGGCTGATAAAAATAAAACAGCATTTCAAGGTCTGCTGCTGAGCCTCAAGCCATCACTGTGTGAGCCAGGAAGCGCGAGAAAGTTGTTTGTGTGAAATGGAGTGTAAACTGCAAACTTGTTATTGAGGTGTGGGAGAAGGGAACGAGGAGAGGAGACAAGGGGGTAGAATAGACGGTGTGGACAGGAGGGACCCACTTAGAAGCATTAGCCCCCACCCACCCCACCACAAGTGGGAGACGCTGTAGGAGTTTGTCTGCCTTTATTTGTACAATACCAGATACTCTGCAGTTCACTTTCTGTTTGTGCGCTGCCACCATCCCCATCAACAGATGGAGGTAATAAAGAGGCTAAAAATGGAAACGCGAACTGGAGTGTGGCTTTCTTTTGGCGGTTTGTCACAGAATAGTCAAGAATCCTTCCCCAGTAAGTGTGCTTGTCAAGGTCACCCGTGACCTCTTTGGTATTAAATCTAATAGATATGGGCTGGCCAGGCGCTCACATGGGTAGGAAGGTCAGTCTCTCGGGCCATAAGGTTGGCTGCTGCCCATTTGTGAATAGCCAGACTCAAGCAATGGCCAGCTTCCCTGGAGTTTCGTGGGGGCTGTTAGTTCCAGCTTTGGTCAATAGCCTATGTAATTAATCAACTTAAAGGGGGTTCTGCTTAGCAATGGATTTTGACCCTGGCTGCACATTAGAATCATACAGGGAACTTTAAAAACTCATACTGCACCAATGCCTAAGCTTCACCCAGGACTGTTTATATTGGAATTTGAGGGGCCTCAGATAAAATCTTTTTCCAAAAAACTAAAGTGATCCCTAGGTGATTTTAATGCACAGCCCAGAGTGGCAAGCACTAGTCTGGATCATTGAGGGAACAAGTTCAGACACACTTGCCTAATACAAATTTTGTTCCTTTTCTAATCCATCATCTCCTGCCTTTTCCTGGTCAACTCAGTGGAGACAGAAGATTGGCATTGAGGGAGCAAGAGACTATAATTAAGCAAAAATTAACCAACGTGTCCTTAAGAATGCTTCTAATTTTATTTATACAACTTAATGAATATATCTGTGATTATTTTCTCAGGATAATTTTCTATGCTGGAGAAAAAGGTATGAATGCTTCCTAAAGTTTTTAATACAAATTGTCTTCCAGAACTATTGTTCCAATCAAGTATTTGCCATATGTTAAATAGCCTGGAGCTTATCATTTAGAAGAAACTGGCCAAATTCACAGGTAATAAATTCTACTTAGCATTATTTTATTTTATACTTCTTTAATGTTAGTATATTAGTCAATTGGTTATTTCTTCATCTTCTCCTAGTCCTTCTCCTTCTTTTCCTTTTTTTTTAATTTTTGAGACAGGAACTTGCTGTTTAGTTCATGCTGGCCTTGACCTTGCTATATATCCCAGGCTGGCCTCAAACTCACACCTTCCTCCTGCCCCAGCCTCCTGAGTGCTGGGATTACAGGTGTACTTCTTGCAGTACTGAGGATTGAACTCAGGGCCTTTGAATTGAACTCCCTCCACCCAACCCTTTACCAATTTGTATTCTGAGACAAGATCTTACTAAGTTCCCTGGGTTGGGTTTCAACTTGTGATGTTCGTGCCTCAGTTTTTCAGAGTTCTGAAATTGCAGCAATGTGCCACTATACCCAACTGATTCCTTCTTTTGTGAAGTAGCTGTACTTTGATCATTTTTCTTTTGTAGTATTCATTTTTTTAACTGAGTTTCAAAAGACTCTTTACCTATTGAGAGTAGTAAGTTTTGCTTCATATGTATGGATGATATTTTTCTTGGTGTTATTTGCTTTTAATTTTACTTAAGGTGTTTGTTTTGGTTTTGGCTTTTTACACAAATGGGTGTAAGATATTTATGTAGCTAACATTTACCAGTGTTATCATTTATGATATCTTCTGCTGTTTTACGTTTTATAAGTTATTATTTATCCCAAAATGTCTTGTAATTATTTTATGACTTAATTTCTAATATTGAATGTTTTGATTCATCTGAAATTTGTTTTGGCAAATCAATTGTCACTATCTCAACACCTATTCCATCACATACAAGCCCAAAGACATATTTATCGCATTTCTCTTCTCTCTGTCTCTCTCATCACTGTGTCTGATTTTTCTTTTTCTTTTTTTATTTTAAAGAGTGTAAAATTAAACACAACAAAACAGAACATAAGAAAGCAATGTAAGAGACACAGATTTCAAGGCAAGACAACTGGAGATTTTCACTATCTATCATATTGTCTCTTGTTTTCTTCCAAATAGTGGTCCATATCTTCACATACAGTGTCTTCATACAAAACAACATAGTATAAAACTGGCCAGAACAGGATAATGAAGGCATGTTAGGTTTTCAAGACCAGACAATAAGGAAGTCAACAATGGTTGCCATAGTGTCTCTCATTCTCTTCAAAATAGCTGTCCATACCTTCACATATGCTGAAATTAAACAAAACAACACAGACTAAAATCACTCTGAACAAAGAATAATAGTATTGCTGGATTTCACATCGTGATGCTATGGAATCTGCACTGGGTACCATAGTGTCTCTTTTTCTTCAAAGTAGTTGTTCATTTCATCATGCATTATATAATCAGTTCTCATAAGCTGTTTATAAGTTCTACACATGCATGAGTCTCTACATGTATATCTATCCTCTCTGTATTAGAGGGGAAATCAAAATAAATCAAGACAAACCAAAACAAATTCCTAGAAAAACATGAAATGGAAAAGTCATATAAAACCACAGTACAAGGTGATCTACAATGGTTATTATGATGTCTCTTGTTACCTTCAATAGAACTGTCTATATCATCAGGCATAGTATAATTAAACATAGGAGTACATAACAATATTAATAAAAACAAAACATTGGAGACATTATATAAGACTTCAAAAGCAGGTAATAGTCAAACAAGAGTGAGTATCCTAGTGAATCTTGTCATCTTCAGTATAGTTGCCTATACTCTCAGACTTGATACTATCAGTCATAACAGATTTGAATAAAATGTCAAGACAAAATAGCAATCTAATAAACCAGATTCAAATAAGATCAGTCATAATAAGACAGTGTAAGTTATACAGGGCATCAGATTAAGTTAATAGGAAATTAAGGATGGTTACTGTAATATATCTTGCTATTTTTGGGATAGCTGTCTGTGCCCTCAAATCTAGTACAAGTAAACAAACTGGAACAGAATATACTCAAACTAAACAGAGTGGTGAGAATAATGTGGATTTTAAATCCTGATACACTATTAATAATATCCTCTGCCTTCCTTTTTTACACAATTCCTCCTCTTTCACTTTCACAGGGTGCATTGTACATTTTGGGTCCCATTAACTCCCTTAGTTTTTAGAATAGGGGGGGCTGCTATCTACCTAAGTGGTTCTGAGCCTTTTTACCCCTGGGCTTGATCTTAAGTTGTATTCCTTTACCTACAAAAGCCTCAAGGTTTTCCTTCGTTATAGCTGAGTAGTTCTCTACTGCACAAAAGTATCATGTCTTTCCAAGCTATCTGTAGCTGCTGGATGAGCTATCCTTATTTCTTTCTGGTTCCCTGTCACATAGAGCATTGTTTTCCCATATTTGACTTTTGGTCCATAAACCCTCTTTCAGCTTGATTATATTTCCTATACAGAGCATCTCAATGGACCCTCCTGATTTACTCTGCCTGTGTTTCTTTTTTGTTAGTGTATCAAGGCCATCTATGTTAGAGATTATAGCCAATCTTCTCTGCCTCATTTCTGCTATGCTATTTTTCTGCCCATTGGTTGTGTACTTTTCTCCTTCATTCCACTGTCTGCCCCGTTCACTGAGGCCTCTCTGCCACTGTTCCTGAAATCCTGGCATTTTTTTCTCTCTCTGTCTCTAGAATGTCCTTCAGTATTTTTTTGTAGGGTTGGATTGGTGGTCACAAACTCCCACAGTTCTTCTTTGTTATGGAAGCATCTTGTTTCTCCATTAATTTTGAGAGACAGTTTTGCAGAATACATCAATCTGGGTTGGAGGTTATTTTCTTTCAAGACTTGGAATACTTCACTCCAAGCTCTTCATGATTTGATGGTTGGTGTTGAGAAGTCTGCTGTGATTTTGATGGGTTTTCCTTTATAAGTGATCTGTTTCTTTTCTCTGACAGCTTTTAATATTCTGTTCTTGTGATGAATTTCTGGGATCTTGATTATTATATGTCTGGGTATAGCTCTGTTTTGGTTGTAGGTGGCTGGAGTTCTGCATGCCTCATACATATGGATATCATTTCCTTTTTTTATGCTTGGGAAGTTTTCCTTAATAATTTCTGTGAATAGCCTTTGTATTTCATTTGTGTTTACTCTTTGATTCTTCACTCGCAGATTTTTTTTCTTAAGTTATAGATCCTCTTGTCGTCTTCTAGCCTTTGTATTGTTAATGCCTGTTTCCTTGTTATTTTTAAGAGATCTTTCACGATCACTCATTGCAAACCTATCTTCAAGTTTTGTTAATCTATCTCTAGTTTCTTTCAGGCAATTTTGCCAGCTTTCAATGGAGTTTTTAATTTCATGGTAATCTCTTTGAATCTGTTTCATATATTCTAGGGTTTTTTTGTATTCTTCATTGAATGTTTCTCTCCTTTTTTTGCATTCCTCCATTCATCCATCTGTGTGTTCTTGAGAGGTGTTTAGCATTTCTTTTATTAATCTTCTTATATCTTGCTTTACTTGTATTAATATTCCAGTTTTGAGTTTGTCTATAATGTCATGGAGATATCTCTTTATGTCCGCTGATGCCATGTTTGATGTTGCATGTTTGCTGCCCTCAATCTCTTCTGTATTTACCTCTCCTGGACCAATATTCTATACAAAGCATCACAATGGACCCTGGGTTGGGGGCTGGGGATTTTTTCTTATTTCTTTCTCTTGTCACGTTTCTGGTTTCTTCCATACAAGTGCATAGTGGAGGTCCCAGCCCCTTTCCTTGTTGGTTATGGTTCTTCTGAAGCATGCTGGCCAGGGATTTCTGCCCTCTCCAGTTTGCTGTTGATCACTGAGGTGCAAGCAGGGTTGATGTAGGCTGGCTCTTTCCCTCTGAGCCAGTCAACCAGCAGGGGCCTTCATGATGTTAGTGTGTGCTGTGCAGATGGAACCAGTTTGGAACAACTTTGTCTCTGGCTATTGGGTCCCAGCTGGGGGCGTGACCCAGCTTAAGCAGATCCCACCAATCTGCTCTGGGCAGGGAGCAGCCAACTGAAGTCATTGCCATTCCATGTTCAGGCCCGTTCTGCCCAATACCAATATGTTGTACAGTTGGTCACCCCTTTCCCACGGGAGGGTCAAATTCCGAGCACTCACCACGGGTTAGTGCAGGTCTCCACACCCGCTCTGTTCTCTGTTGGGCTTGCCAGCTTCCGACTTTAGCAGGACAGTGGCTCGGGCAGCAAGAGCGCTGTGACAATGAGTCCAAGTAGCTCCAGAAAGAGTGCTCCGACCGCAAGCTTGACTGGCTCCTTTCCCTTTAGTTTCTTCCTGGGTCGAGAGGACCCATCTCCCTCCATCTGGTCTTCTCCAGGATGTTTTATTCTGGCATCTGAGCTGTTTCTCTGAGAGGCTCCCTGTTTTGCTGCTTACTGATCTGCCATCTTTAGCTCCACCCTTGTGTCTGATTTTTCTTGAGTTAATACTACACTTCTTAAATTACCATAATCTTATAATTTGTTTTAAGATCTGGCAAAAAATACATCATTCTTGTTTTTATTTTCAGAAGCATTTCATCTCTTCTTAGGACTTCTTCCTTGAGTATTATTTTTAGGAAATATCTTATAAAATATTAATAAGTCAAAGTATATGAAGGCAACGTTCTTTCTAAATGTTGATGAGTGGATTTATGTAATCAAAGAGACAATCAGAGATGAGAAATGTGGCATCATATATCAGTGAGAAAAGATGATTACTCAGTAATTGATTTTGGACAATTGTTTATCCAAAAATTTAGAGCATTACCTCAGATTATACGCAAAAGTAGACTTTAGGAAAATTAGCAAAGTTGATGAGCAATCAAATTATAGACAAGAAATCCTAATGGCCACAAAACAAAAAGATTATGACCCTTAGTAATATAGAACTGCAAGTAAATACAATTAGATATAATTATTTTTCTTCCACATGATTAACAAAATATTTTTAAAATACAGTTTCTTAAGCTGACAGGATGACATGAAATTTCTGGCTGAGTGTGGGCCCAAGTACATTCAGAGAATTCATTGAACTAGAAACATGCTCATCACATCCTATGACCCAGAGAATCCACTGCAGTGAAACGCTACCATGTGAATTCTGCCAGGGCAAGAATAAGGACTATACTACTTGATGAAGCTGAAATTATCCTCATTTGGTTGGTGACAGCCCTAATATGAAGTCCTGAAAGCACCTTGACCCCTAACTTTTTGGGTCACACTCTCCAGAGCCCCATCTTCTCATGATCCAGCAATTACAGGTTTGATGACTGGCTGAGATAGTTTTTGGGATCCTCCTCCAGCCCTACAGACAGGAACTGGTCTAATGGGCTGACGATATTTTGACCAATTTCTGTTTTAAAAGAGGTTCATAGAAGCCTTATAAGAATTACAGAATATAAGCAATTTGAAACAGAAATTTCTAATTGCCTTCCAAATACCACTTCCTCTTTCAAAATAACAAAAACTTATCAATGTTGTTGTCTGTCAAAAGAGTACATGTCCCAGATTTCTTTGCAACCAGATGTGGGCATGTGATTTAATTCTAGCTAATGCAAAGTGGGTACAAGTATAAACTTCTGGGAAATTTTCTTAAGAGGGAAGTGGAGCAAGCTTCTCCCCTTTCCCCAAGCAGTAATCTAGAATGGACATGTGATTCTGGAGACTTCAACCACAGGGAGGAGGGACACACTGAAGACTCTTGGATTCCTGATAATTTTGTTGAGCTACCATAGAAGCCCAGACTGCCTCGTTTTGGACTTTCCTTAACAAGACGGATAAATTTATATCACATGCAAACTATTGTTGTTTTGGGGTTTTCAGTGCTAAGTTTCATCCTAATGGACACAAAGCTAAATATCCACTAACAATGAAATGGTGAAGTATATCATATACAACATAAACTGGAAAAACTAGAGGCATCATATACCTGAAGAAACACTGTAGAAACTCAGTTAAATCTATAGGCACAGCATGCTGTGTGAAAAAAAGCAAGAATATCATAGTCAAATATGTACACTCTTCTCAAAACCTCTAACAAAATATATCCTGGAGTTTTCCTATTTTTCTATGTAAGAAAATGTTTTTAACAGTATGTAATTATACTGCCTAAATTGTGGTAAAGTTAGGAAATCTTAGGGAGAAGAAAGCCCTCAAAATACTGAGGAATAGTCAAAGGATATCTTATCTATGTCTACATTCCTCTACATTTTTGCGTAAAGGAATGATTCATGTACTACTTATCTAGTACAAATGAATTAGGTTTCCCACCTACCTACCAGCTAAACCTTACTGGGCATGGTGGAGGGAAATGATCTGGACAGTGGTGACGCTATTTTTGTTTATTGTCTCAGACAGCTTCTTACTAGATTGACAAGTTTTTAACTTCAAGGGTAGATCTTTGGAGTGAGCTTAAAATTCACAGAGAGCTTTGAATAGAAGGTCCCTCATGCTATTGAGAATGGGTTTAGGAAGACTTGTTAGGGGTCTCTAACAATGTCTGCTTAGGAAAACAGAACCACTCTAGATATTTTAAATAAAAATAATTTAAATCAAGGAATTGTTTCCAAAATTGATGGAAGAACTGGAGGAGCAAAAAGGACAAAGTCACTTAAAAATTAGTAACTATAGGAACTATCTCTAGTCTATTGGAACAGAAGAGAAAATGATGATAACAGAGCCCTAGACTGCTATATCACGTGACTGCTGAAGCGTATGCTACTGCTCCCCAAGAATCAAGGCCACATTCAGTTTTCAGGGAGCATTATCACTAGCACTGCAAGTTCTTGTGTGTCCCCAGATGTCTGAGGGCCCAAGGTTCTGTTACACCGCTAGAGACAAAGTTCATGAATTCTGTCCTGCTGAGTCTATAGAAATGCCCACTTCAACTACCATGCTATGTGGACAAGAATTAGAAGCCTGCATTTAACCACCACTGCTGCTGCTACTAATGCTACAAAAGATACTTCTAGAAGCAAAACATAATTTCTTCTTTCTGTTTGAAGTCTTCTACCAAGACCTCCCCTGGGGTGAATTTAACTAGAAACCAGCTGGTAAGGGGTTCTGGGAAATGTGGTTTTCAGACATCCAGCAACTTGCAATCCAAAGGTGAGCATGGGAGAGTGGCAAAACAACTGAGAGAAAACAATGACTGACAGTAGCTTCCACAAATTTCAATGAAAAGGGGGAAAAAAGAATTTAGATGCAAAACAATGGTGATTTGGACTAGGATGATAACAACGATAGTATAGTGAGAGCCAGTTAAATTTAGTACATATTTTGAGGGGAAAATGAACTGGATTTCATCACAGATCACATATGAGCTATGAAAAAGAAAAGTCAAAGCTAACAAGATTTGTCTTGATGTAAGCTATTAGAAGAGTGCAATTGCCATTTACATAGAAGACTAAGGCTATGATTAAAAAGCAAATTTCTAGGGAATTAGTGTTCAGGTTTGGAATGTGCTTAGTTTCAGGTGTTTATTAGACATCTAAATGGAGATCTGAGTAAGTTCACATTTGAGATTCAAGGGAAAAGAGACATATGAGATTCAGTAAGTATAACACGTTAAGTCAGTAAGTTAATAAAATCATATTGATAGGAGAGAAAATAAATTATGTGTACATATCTGGAGGTAGGTGGAGAGCGGCACTGGGGAAAGTTCTCTTCTGGTTGTTTCTGTTTTACCAGTGCAGTCAGAAGCAAGGTCATCAGCTATTGGGGAATAGGGAGGAGGTGCTAGAGGTTTGAGATGGCTGGTGCTGAATACTTGCATAGGCAGACTTGCGAATGAATGGACTAGAAAATGTAGTATGATTGCTAGGAAATGTTAAGGGCCCACTTGAGATTAAAAATGATGGATCTGAAGTGAGACTAGTCATCATGCTTGTACATTCACCGTGTTCAGCAGTGTGGGCACAAGCAAGGATGGAAGTTATTTTAACCAGGAAAAACATACAGTGAGAGTCAAGGGAGTTGATGATATAAGCAACAATGTGCTTATCATGTTTACTATGAAACCGAGACTGAATAAACAGGGGAGAAAGGACATGATGGGGGTGACTGATAAACAGACACTTTAATTCTTTAAATTAGACCATATTCTCATGTTTAAAATAGTTGTGCTCTAGACAAAGTGTTGTTTGAGGGTATTATATATTTATCCAGTAAGAACTTACTGAACACCTGCCAACTGTATCTAGAAAGAGTGTTTGGTTATTTCCCTAGGAACATGTAAAGTATCAGGAAAATACATTGGATGCAAAGCAGGAGGAGTCTTAGGTGATGTCTGAGAACAGAGATTGATTTCATTGTGTTGTTACAACAGCTTTCAAGTTGGTTGAAAGAGGCACATCTAGTTGAGAAGTACGTATTTGTATTAATCAAAATAACTTATGCCAAGAAGAACATTTATTGGCAGGTGTAATCAAAAAGTTCTCAGCATAAAAATGGTCATTGTTCACTAAAGGCTTATTGTTAGCCAGGCTCTGTTTTAAGTGCATTTCAATTATTATGCAGTGAAATTCTTGAAGCAGAGCCAGAATTCAGTTGCCAGCAGTCTGCTTCTATGGATTGCACTCTTAACAACTATGATTTATTGCCTCTAAAAAGATAACTTCAGGCAAAGCTGGATCTAGGGACTCGAATATTATTATTAGGATTCATTCATTCTTTCACTCTTACTCTGTTTGCTTCTGTGTTGAATTTATTCACATTCGGACTAGGTTTTCTCCATTCATTGTAGCTGTGGGCTTACACCATCCGTACATCTAGCCTTTCCAGAAGAAAGTTATTTTCTGTTCCTGAAAGAAAGACCTATCACACAAGTCTGTATTTAATGACATAGAATAGATTCACAACATTGTGAATGAAAAAAAAACACTTTATAAAATAGTAGGTCTCAGTCGATCCACAAGCAAACAGATTAATAGATACACTTATAAGTAGAAGGATATAAACAAAGTATTAACAACATTGACAAAATTAACAACATAAAATATTAACAAATTTCTGGTTATTATGATTTGGAAATTGTTCTTCTTTGTACTTCTCAGCATTTTAATCTATCTCTACACTAAGGCTAGATTATCTGTGCAATAAAAACACTAAATAGAGGGAAAAAGGGTGCAGCCCAGTGACAGACGCATGCTTAGCATCTGCAAGGCCCTGGGTTCAATCTCCAAAGCCCCCTTTCTAAATCAAAAGTTACAGGAAAAATTTAAAAGTATGTACTATATTGATTTCTAAAAGTTTCCTTTAATGTCTTTACTATATGAATGAAGCAAAACAAGACTCGAAAAGATAACTGTCATATAGTTTCTTTCATATGTGGAATATAAGGAAGATGACATGAGAGTAGAAAAGAGATTATTAGGGAGGAGAAAGGCTCAGGGGAAGAGGGAGAGGAGGGAAAGGGATGGTGATGGAGGATGGATATGATCAGGTATGTTATATACATGTATGAAAATATAACAGTGAAACTCAATACTCTGTATAATTGATGTGTACTAATTTTTAAAAGTCAGTAAAAAACAAGTTGTCTCCCTATATTTTCTGTAGGTATATGTTTTTGTACTCATGTCTTTCTATACCCCTGAGGTCTGTGTTTTGGGAAACTGATGAATTGGGGGCAACAATACCAGGAGTGCAATTTTTATTTGCTTCCAAGAGGTTAAAGAAAATGAGACAAAAGAGAGCACTACTTGATCAGCCATACTATATTATTGTGCAAAAGCACAGACCTAGTATTTTCTTCCACATTTCAAACAATGCACTTTTGATACATTTGAAGTGACATATTAGTCCTTCCTTGTAATCCCAAACAAGGGAATTATTTAGTGGCCCATCATAGAAGGAAAAAGGAGATAAAGACACCAAGGGGATTCAAACATGAATACACAGTCCAAATTTTAAGTACTAGGCTGAGTTAGAACTAGTAGTTGTTTAATCCCTGTCTTCAAGGAGTTTATAATCTCATTAAGAAGGCAAGATTCTAAGACAATGTGAGATAAGATAGCATAGGTTGTTGAATAATTTAGGATTTGGGAGCTGGGGATGCTAAACAGCATTGATCCAAGGAAAGATTCAGAGCGGGGCAAAGGTGATTCTAGATCCACGGCCCCCTCATGCTTTAAAAAAAAAAATTTCCCCTTCCCAGCTGCCAGGATCTGTGGAAACATAGTAAATTTATCCCCACCTGAGGTCATTTCCTTACTTATAAAATAGTGACAGTAATAATGTCTATCTTACTGATTTATTGGGAGGGTTAAACTAAGTAATGTAACTAAATTTTTAGCCCACTATGGTACAGAGTGAATGTGCTATAAATGATGTCTGTTATTATGATTGTGGTTATTGCCAATAACAGAAGTAACCAACGTGGGCAATGACAAAGAGTCTAGAATCTTAAAAGTCCTGAAAATCGACCATGGTCCTGGCCTTCTAGAGTTGCCTCTTTTTTATAGGCAGCATACGGAAGCACCTAGGGCTTTTGACCTCTGAATGTATCCAGAGAATAGTGTGTGACTAAAAGTTTCCCTTTTATCTTCCACTCTTTCTTGTAGAACATTCATGTACATTTTCTTAGCTCATGTGTGACCTTTGTACCTCACACAACCAGTGAGCTATGTGATTCCACTTTCCTGCCCTTTGCCTCAGGAATCATCATCTTTGGAACATTTTGTCACACTTTACAAAACTCTATTCTTGGAAAGAAATTTGAAATTTATACCAAAATGAAAGTGAATAGTAAGGCTTGATAAGATCCAAAGACTTAAAGTAAGAAAGTTTTTTGTTTTATAATTTTGAATTTATGGGTTTCTGTGCAGGGTATTAGAGTAGGAAGGAAGAATGAAGGTAATACTTATGCAAAAGAGAAGAAGAGACTCAGGGGAAAAAGAGGAAGAGAAAGTGGTTGCTATTTTTAGCAAGTCCATTGGCCCAATCTGTTTAATTCTGTGAGTAATCTGAAAGTTCTTTTCCTGTAAGAACTATCCAAAATTTCTCTTTTTGCGTATAATAATCAACAGTCTCTGCTATCCACAATTAGTGACATTTCCTGATTCATAAATAAAGACAGTTAAGAGTTCGAGGAAAAATAAGTAAGATACAAAGAGAATTAAGGGAGATGAAAAAAGGAGCCAAATCCCATGACTGTCTCAAATTTGTAAGAGTCCCAGTCTTACTCTGTGCATATCCATAAAATATGCTACTACTCACGTCTAACACTTTTTATTAAAATGGTCTCTATTTCCTGCAAATGGTCAGGGTCTTTCAATTATGAGTCACATAAAGATAACTAATTAGCTAAAGGGAAAAAAAGCCTAGGAATAATGCTTTCAGTATGGGAAGATACAGAAGCTCAAGGAATCAGAATCCACAACTTTCCAACCCATTTCCCTCTTTGTTAGCTTCATTCTTAGGGTCTCATCTTGATGGCAGAGATGACCTCCAGAAGTGCTCTTGGTAATAAATCCTCCAACTTTAGCCAGACACATAGAGATCCAAAGCCAGGACTACATTTTGAAGGATGTCTTGAAGCTATAAAGTATGTGTCAGCATTTTGATCAACTGAATAGATGTGGAATAATATAGACAGCTTCCAAGAAATGTCCTAAAGGGATATAGTTTGTCTTTCTCTGTCCATTTCTTCCTTACTAGTTTTCATAACATGAACATGATGGTTGTAGATGAATAAATCATCTTAGATTACACAGTGACTTTAGCATGGAAGAAACATGGTAAAGCAACAACATAAGAGCCTGGGTCCCTACATTGTGAAGCTTCACTATGAGTCTTGAGTTTCTTATCTGGATTATGATGTGGTTTTAAAAAGGTATATCCTGCTTGTAAGTGAGTGTTACTTGATCTACCATGTAACTTCTCATAGTTCTACCACGATACTTTCAAAGGAGAATCTGTAAAATGATACCAGTGAGATAAGTAAATATGTTCACTGTCTCACTTCCTGGAAAATTCTATCCAAGTCACGGTCATTACTCTGTTGGAAACTGAATAAAGAAAGTCTACTTGGCCCTGATGTACCTGGAATTTCAGGTACATGTGTAAATTCAATGATTAAAAAGTAATTTAAAAATTGAGCCAAGCTCAGAATTATGAGACATAACTGTAAGCATGTCTTTTTTCCAAGAAAAAAAGCACGTATCACAGTGGATTACTCTATATTTAACTTTGTAATTTTAACAATGGAGTGCAGAAATAGCAGGTTTGTGATGTGAAAAAATGCTGAAAGTATGTATTATAACCTTTCAACATACTTGTTTTGACATTTTTATTAACAATTTGAGTGAATAATTAATTAAATTGTAATCAAATGTGGAGATGACATGATGCCAAAAGATTGGTTTATGCTGCGTATAATGAAATCATAAAACTACACAACATCAGAACCCCACAGAGGCTTTTGAGGCTAATCATGACTCCTTATTTTATAGCTTGAGAAACTGAAGCTCAGAGAGAGTGACAGACTTGTCCAAAGTACACCTGGGATACAATATTTCTTTTTCTCTTTAAGTATATGAAAGCTACATCATGACTTGAGATTTAAATAGATGTTTGAAAAAAATAAGGGCAGTGAACTGATGAGGCAAAATGGAATTTAATCAGGTCAAATGTGTGAGGACCTACATGTTGGGTCCAAAAAAGCCCACTGTACCAGCACAGTATGGGGTAGCTGTACGTTAATCAGCAGCACTTTCGGAAACACAGATATCACTTGGCTTCAAGCTTGAGGTGTCGGCAGTGTGATGTGGCTACATGAAAAAGATAATGGAATCATAGATGGCATTACTAGGAGAAGAACTTACAGAAGGGAAGTGAGGGTCCCGTTACACTTCTCACTCTGTCTCTGACTTTTTCATTCAATCCAAGTGCCACACTTTAGTAGAAACCTAGACAAATTAACTCACATCCAGGAGTGAACCTAGGATGGAATTATGTGAATAATGGTCAAAGGAAGTAAGGGAGCTTCACAGCAGTGTAACTAGGACCTTGAATCTTGGAGCCAGTCTGCCTGGGCTTAATATCAGCTCTACTGATTACTGAGCATGTGTTCAATAAACTTCCTTTTCACTGTCTGTGAATTATGAATTATAATAATATCTATCTCCAAAGATAAGTGAAGTAGAGCTATTGAGTGATTAACACATTACTGGCACTAAACAAGCACCCTAGAAATGTTAGCTATTGTTAGAATTAAGAAAGCAAAGTGACTTGGGGATTATGGTAACACCCTCATAGATTATAGTAAGTATTATGTTAGTTAACATGTGCCAAATGCTTGGCACAAAGTTGATAGCTATTATTATCTGCAGTAGAAGAAATGGTCTAAGGTTCCTACTTATGGGCCTAGTTTGGGGACAGAATAGTTCCTGGTATGAGCTAAGAACCACAGAGTCTTATGATAAGGTCAGGAACAGCATGAATGGTGGATGGGGAAGGAATGGCCAGCCAGACATCCTACGGGGGATCTTAGCTTTTGGAATACTTTGGTCATGGCAATTTAACATTGTCCAGAACTGACTCGACTGTTTTTTGTCATAGCCATTCAAACCTGATTCAGCATATGGTACTAGTGTGGTCCCTTAGGGACATTTCTGGGCATGCCCCCTGAGAACTGTCGCATAACTAGTCACTTAGGAATTACTCAAATTGAAATTGCTCTCCATAAGTCTTCTCAGTCCTTTGTTTGCTTTAAGTTAGAGCCACTACCTTAGGGTTAGCACCCTGAGCTTTAGGACCCTCTGATACCCTGGACAGCTCCCGGGAGCGGTCTACCGCTAGGGGGCGACAGCTAAGAGGAGCCCGCCCCGCGCAAAACCAGCTACTCTGGTCCTAGCTCTCCAGCCAGGCCCCGCAAGAGGTGGAGAGGGAGTAGGGTGGAGGTGCGTGCTTCGCGGGTGTGAGACAGAGCGAGCCGCCTGGGTGTGAGTCAGCGCGCGCGGGGCCAAGGAGCTCGATGACTAGTCACGGAATCTCACTCCCGCTCAGTTCCTCCACCCATCCCATTCACAGAGTGCGTCCCAGTCCCGGGCGTGTGTGAGCATACCGCACGAGGTCCGAAGCCAGGCAGGCTGTGAGGTCCGTTTGGAGAGATAGCGGGAGAGGGGGTGTGTCTCTGTGGTTTTTTTCTTTTTTGTAAATCCAGGTTATGAGGTTTCTCCTCCCCACCCCTTGTGAGGTATAGGGATGTGTCTGGATTTGCCTGCGTGTCCTGTATGTGTGTGAGTGAGTGTGGGGTCAGTGTAGTGGGACCGCGCATCAGGATAGGGTGCTCGCGTCTGCGCTCGGGTCTGTGTCTATACTGGTGCAATCACGACATGTGTTTCCACCCCCCTGGGAGTCGTGTCGAGGCGCCAGCGTGGAAAGAATGTCCAGTTTCCTGGGGCGGGGGGGCAGGCTACAGGATGTTCCTGGACAGCCTCCCCTCACCGCCCAAGCTGGTTAGGGCTCTTCAAGGAGCAGTGTGTATGCAGGAGGGCCTGGGGGTAAAGGGTCCCTGAGAAGAGTAAGGGAGTGGGGGCGCAGGAGGCGGGCCGGGTCCCCGGGCGCGGCGCGGGCTCGGGGGACCCGCGCGGCTGACGTCAGGCGACTCCTTAAATAGAGCCAGCAGCGCTCTCCGCTCGGCATTTCCCGCGGAGCCGGAACGCGGCCGGCGCTAGCGCCACCATCTGGCCCGCCCGCAGCCCGCGCAGTGCCGCCGCCGCCGACCTTTCCGAGCGCGGCGCTCGGGTCTTCGGGAATGGGGCTTCGGGCGCTGGGCGCGCTCCGACGCCGAGGCACTTGAGACCGTGGAACGCCAGAAGCTCCCCGCTGCCCACAGCCCCATCACCTAGGACCTGGAGATGTTGGGGACGCAGCCATCTGTTCCTCGAGGAGCCGCCGCCCCCGGGATCCCCGGGTACGGTGCGCGCCCGGGCCAGCAGCGCCGGGAGAAGACAGCGCCCCCTACGCCCGACCCGCGCGGCCGGGGCGGCACCGCGCGGGCCCTGTAGGCGACCGCAGGGCCACGGTCGCTCTGCCGCAGGTGCCCCCTCGGAAACCATGACCCCCGGCGCGGGCCCATGGAGCCATGGCCTATAGGGTCCTGGGCCGCGCGGGGCCACCTCAGCCGCGGAGGGCGCGCAGGCTGCTCTTCGCCTTCACGCTGTCGCTCTCCTGCACTTACCTGTGTTACAGCTTCCTGTGCTGCTGCGACGACCTCGGCCGTAGCCGCCTCCTCGGGGCACCTCGCTGCCTCCGCGGCCCCAACGCGAGCGGCCAGAAACTTCTCCAGAAGTCCCGCCCCTGTGATCCCCCCGGGCCAACGCCCAGCGCGCCCGCCGCCGCGGCGCCCGCCCCTCGCCTCTCGGGTTCCAACCATTCGGGCTCCCCGAAGCTGGGGACCAAGCGGCTGCCCCAAGCCCTCATTGTGGGCGTGAAAAAGGGGGGCACCAGGGCCGTGCTGGAGTTCATCCGCGTGCACCCGGACGTGCGGGCCTTGGGCACGGAACCCCACTTCTTTGACAGGAACTACGGCCGCGGCTTGGACTGGTACAGGTAAGGAGGGGACGTTCCACTGCGTGCCCAGGGTCTCTGGTGGGCTGGATCCTTGGAGCCGTCTCCTGCGCTTTCTCTTCCCAAGGTTTGTCGTGTGGGTTCGGGTATGAGGTAGGATGTGGGATATACCAGAAAGATTTACCCAGAACTTCCTAGTGCTTAGCGGGGCACGCGGTTTCTGGAACTGCAAAGGGCGTTCCCTCTCGTCCCTGGAGTCTCTGGAAGGAAGGGAGATTTCCAGTTGGAGGGCTGGCTCCGTGTCCAACCGCTTTAGAATGGGCGGAGCAGGGCAGCCCAGGAGCTGCATGACCACAACCGGCTCCTGACCCTAAAGAGATCCAGAGCACAGGTCCAGAGTACCTGAAGGACCCCTGTGGGGCAGGGGCTCTGTTTGAGAAAGGTCCCATAATTCAGGTTGACTGAGAGGCCATCCCCTGAGGTCTCTGACTGAGAAAGGCCTCTTAGGAAGCCTCAGGTATGGAGCTGACTCCCTCCAGTCGCTGTGCCTCTGGGTTAATGGTCTTGGAGTAACCGAAAGAACCCCTAGATTCTAGTCTTCCTTCTGTCACTTACTTGAGCAAGTTCCCTAAGCTCTCTCTGTCTCTCTCTTCTCATCCATCACAATGGGCAGGAAAACAGTTCTTGCCTTGTCTGTCTCAAAGCTTTCCCCAAGCACTTTAAAGGTGTGAACAGCTCACCTTGCATTGGGCTGCACTGGGCAGTGCTTCCAAGCTAGCAGCCAAGGTGTGGAATTTGGGATACAGGTGAGCAACTCAGCTGAAGGCCGGTCAGGGTCTTAGGGGTAGCCAGACAGATATAGACTCTCTGCTCCTCCACTGCACTTGCTGGTGGTGTCTGGGATAGACTGACACTTCTGTAAAGTGAAAGTTCCAAGCCCTGTGTGGTGCAGAACTGTAGGATACATCCACACATGGGCTGAGTCAGGGTCTTCCATGACACCTGGATCCCAGAATTCTTACCATTCCCCTGGCGTCTTGAAGACATTCTAGAAACATCTGCATAGTGATGAAAATGTGGAGGGGTTGGCAGTGTAGTTGGCAGAGTAGCTGATGCCAATTCTATTATTTTTTATGAAAGTAAACCTTTTAGACAGGAGAGGTCATAAGCATATTGGACATAGGATAATTTTATTAGAAAGAGACCCTATTGGATTCATAACAGGGAGCCCTGGATTTGCAAGAAGGTGAGGCTATAGGGCCAACTTGTCACCTTTGCCAGCTACCCCTGGCCTACAGTGGCTGTAGCTATAAATACATGGGGGCATGTATTATCCTCACGGGACAAACATGTCTGCAGAAACCAAGCAGCGGATAGCTGGCCAATGGACGTCCCTAACACCATCATGTCTGTTGAGGGAAATAGGTGGCCCATGGTACCAATGCTGACGGCTCACTGTGCTTTCTGTGCTCTGGCTCAAGGCATCCTATCTAGATGTATGAGGACACTGACTGGGCCAGAGTGCGGAAGGCAGAGGCAGGAGAACAGCACCCTGCCCAAGTCAATCAGCCATGGCCAAACTCAAATGCATGCCAGGGTTTCCTCGATGGAAAATCTGAAGATCATTATGAAAGCTTCTGCCAGAGTGCAAGACCTTTTAAATGCAAAGTAGGAAATTCTGAGCATCTGGCTTTTAGGTAATGTGCCTCTAATAAACACCTATGCTCTGAACCCAGGCTCCCCCTTTCCTTCTCTTCCTTCCACCACCAAACAGCATACCTCAGGCTTCCTTCCCAGAGTCTGTGTCATTCAGGGATGGCTGCTTTTTATTTTTAACCTTGGCATGTGTGATTCTAAGCCAGCTTAGCTGTGAACCTTAGAGATGGGAGCCATGCCTTTTTTTTTTTTTCCTAGCACATTTGGATTCTGCTAAAATTCTCAGCTGAGTCTTGGTAGGTTTTATTTAACATCAAGCACACTGACAGCTCCACTTCTCTACTCCACCCCCCACCCCGCGCCTCACCACCCTTTCCTCCTTTATACAGCTAAAAAAAGGGATTAGCCCTGAGATCTGGTCATAACTACTATCCCTATCACCTTCCAAGGAAGGCTGAGGACATAGCCTACAGCTGTCAGGAAACACTATGTAGTTTGTTCTTCTTTCAGTTGCAAATCGGCACACCCAGAGTCTAGGGTTTCAGTTGTGGCTTGTCATTTCTGCATAAGCTTATACTGCCCCATTTGGAGCTGTTATCAGTAATCTCCAGAACATTTCTCTGTGTGTACTTTATCTTTATTATCACTCAAGTAATATGCACTAAGTGAAAAAACAGAGAGGATTTCTGGGATTCTTTAAAATCCATGTTTTCATTTTCTTTCTGAATTCCATGAGTGAGGTACAGTGGGTGACAGTGGGTTCCTCTTTCTGCCCACTGCCCTCATCATTTCACAGCTTGCCATCATAAAGCCAGTGTCCACTAGGTAGACAAGGCAGAGGAGCCCTTGAGCCCACTGTGGTGAGCTGTGTTGCAGAGGGCAGGTTGCAGAGTTCATTGCAGGCAGAGGATCTTGCAGTGCTGTGCCCACATCTAGATTCCTGATGGTGCTTCCCAGGCTAGGAGATCTAAATCCAGACTGACAATGAGAAAATCAAAATCATTATCTTAACCCACAGGTGTGACTTCTTTCTGTGAGTGCTTGAGATATGATTCCCAGAGGCAGAGTTATACAGCCAGAGAGAAGGCGTGAACCAGAGGGACAAGAAGACAGAATTCATACCTTCCTTGTCCCATCTGGGTTTCTTTTTGAAGATCAGCCCAGTCCAGGTTCTTAGAGATTCCAGGCCTATGCTGTAGGATTCCCTTTTACTTGATACCTGTTTGTGATCTCTGACACTTATTTCCCCTGTGCATATGGTCTAGGTTCCCTTCTCCAAATCCCCCCCCCCAAGTGAACAGATGCAGAGTAGGACCCACTAGAGCTGCTTGGACTTGGAAGCAAAATGATGCTAGGAAGTAGGGGAAACCAGAATGGACCATTGTGTCAGAAGACCAGAGATCGTCTCCCAGACACTGTACAATATGAAAAAAGGCACTCCTCAGCTGCCTTATCATACAAGGAGATCTGTAGTAACTATTCTGGAATAATTGCAATCCTGTATATCCTGGAAGATGTCTTTCATACATAAAGATAAGGCAGTAATAACTACCAGTGCCACTAATTCTATGACTTTGCTACCAACGCTCCTGTCAGCACCATTATGCTGTTAGTATTAAAACTATTCATTTTTGTCCATGCTGCTGTTACCAATGTAGCTGAGGAATTAACTGCTAGAAAAATGGTTTCATACTTTGTCTTTTTCTCCTCTCTCTTTTCTTCTTTCCTTTTTCTCGCTGCTTTTCTGCCTGCCTCCTTTCCTGCTTTCTTTTCTTCCTTTGGCTTTCTTAAAAAATCACCCCACATTTTTGCATATCAGTGTGCTCATCTTTAAAGTGGGGTGGTGCCTGATCTGAATTCCAAGATTGTAAAAACCATGTGAGAGAATCTATGTGACAAGGATTCGCCAAGTCTAAGATCGTATTTAAAATACCATTGTTTTACCGAAGTTTGTGAGACAGAGTATTCAATGCCTTCATCTTTTATCAAGAAATGGAAGCTATACTGTGTCCAGTAATCTTTAGAGTCCTAGAGAAACCTGAGTTTTGTCTAAAGTATTCTCAGTTTTGCTTGTGCTCCAAGTTGGCAGGTTGTGTGTGTGAAGAGGAAGTGAATCTTTTCTAAATGCATTAAAACGCCAACAAGAGCAAGTTAATACATGATAATTGACTCTGTGCTCTGGTGTCCAAATTTTGATAGATGAGCCTGTGCTATAAATTTTCAACTCCATTTCACAACTCTGGTTATTTATTTGTTCAGCATCAGTGATGTTCTTGGGACTGCGTAAGACAAAAAAGACACGGTATTTGCCTCAGAGGCAATAGTCTAAGTAAGATAGAGAATAAAAAGCACAGAATGAAATCCATCACATTATCAAGATCATTTCAATCAAGAAATCATATTCCAGCAACAAATCCAAGCTCTGGAAAGACAAATATTGGGAAGATATAAACCATAGGCAGAAGATGCAGGGAACTCCTGTCTAAAGGAGGGAATGCAGAATGTTTATCACCTTATAACAATTGATCTGTAAATGAAGCAGCCCGGCCCATATTCACTGGAGGTACATAGGTGTACACATGTGCACACCCCACATTCATGCATTTGCATGCACAACTAATGCCTTGCAGATTTACATCTTTCTAAGAAGTTTTCTAGCCTTGGTCCAAGGGACTGTCACATACTCTGACATCTACCTTGTATCTTTCTGCCAGCCTTGCTGCACACTGGAGATACAATAGTTAGTTCCAGTACATGTACAGTTCTTGTCAGGCACCAAGGAACATTCAAAATGGGCAAACAGAACTGTCACTGCTCAAGGAAGCTTTTCAAAGAGCTGGCTTCACTTCCTCATGGAGCTGGAAGGGACAGTAGGAGAGTGTGGAATGATGAACAAGAGTTCCTTAAAGCCTTTGGGATATGACCTCTGAGGTGATGACCTGACAGCCCCTGAGCTTTTTAGTTGGCACATACTGTTGTGACTGTTTAAGTGTTACTATGTGACAATATGTCTTATCAGAGAAGCTAGGTAGCACAATCATTTTTCCATGTTTTATTATCTCTGAGAGTAGGATGTGTCATATGCTGGATGATGGATACCCTAGATTGAATGAGATATGCTGGTTCCACATTGGTTGGAGAGGCTTCTCCGCCCCATACCAAAAATACCTTCTCCCTTACAAACTTAGCTTCCCCAGTTAAACTGAAATCCACTGGACCTTCTGAAGGGCAGAGGACGCCTTACTAGCTTCATTTCCAATCAGCAGAAGTCTCTTCTGATTGGTCAAGGAGCTATATCCATTTTGGATTTTAAGTAGCATCATGCCATCTCCCTGAGAGTGTCCATTCTAAAAATTAGAGAAGGTCCAGGGCTGATGCTCACCATGGAGATAAGGTACTATGATGGACATGTTCTCCATAAACTGGTGGACAAAAGCACTCACTTTACTACATGCATGGAGGCTCACCCAAGAGTCCCAAATAGTTCAGTACACAGTCAGTGCCAATAGATGCTGTTACTTGTGTGTTTGTAATGTTCTGTGCATCAGGCATGCAGGACTGTAGAATAGCTTTCTTCCTTTGGTTAGACCTCGATGAATCATTTCTGAATGATTGAGTGACAAAGTAGGTGTGGAGGGGGCGGAAGCGCACAGCTCTCTATTGATCCGAATCTGCTGGAGGGCTTGGAGGGAGAACTGTTTCTTTGTGTCAAAGCTCAGTGGCCAGGAGGTAGACAAGCAGATTTGCTACTATAAGTCAAGCTGGAGGGGTCTGAAAGGTCACACAGCCAACCTAACCCTGGAGGACTCACTGTCTCCCCCAGAGCTCACTATGAGGCAGGTTAATCCATTTATTTGTCAAACGCCTACCATTTGCCAGGCTTAGTGCCAGCCAGCTGTAGGCTGGCTCTGCTGCCACTTTTTTCTCCTAATGGGCTGCACTGATGGGCTGAAATGCTTTGTAGTCCACAAGCAGCTTGACAAGGTGGGTAAAAGCCACCAATGAGTGGAAATAACTTAGCATTTCAGAGGTAATTGCTGCTTGTCAAGATACACAGCTGGGCTGTAGGTCCATTGCTGCATGCCTCGAGGCTCTCTTATATGATAACGGGACAGGAAGAGGAATGGGGAGTTCGGTTTGAGCACAGTCTTCTGGAGACACGGGCCAGAGGTGCTAGTTCAGTGGTCAGGGACTCTAATATCTCATGGGTTTCCTGAGCACAAGTTAGCTGGGCATGTCTTCCTAAGCTTTTCATGTCAGAGGAGCTGAGAGTGGTTCCATCTCTGCATCTCTGGCCACCAGCTCCCATGTGTACTTCTCAAGGAGGATAAGCAGGGGCATCTGCTGTCAGTGGAGGTGTGAGGACCTCTCACTGCCTTCTCCTGATCAGTGACATAGTTCCCACATTCTCTGAGAGAAAAGCATTTTCTAAATTTCCATCATTCCTCTACCAATTTCATATTTTTAAAGCCTAGCACAACCTGAACTATTATCTTCTAAATATTTTAAAGTTAATTATTGAAGCCATAATGCTAAATGAAATAAATCAGACACAAAAGGTTAAACATTGCAAGGCTTTTCTTATATGAGAAACCAAAAATATAAAAATTTTAAAGAGCAAAATAAAAAGTCAGATGATAGGAAACAGCGAGGTGGATTTTGCGGAGATGGGAAGGGGACCTCAGGATAGGCCAAGGATAGGAAGAGGTGTGGGAAGGTAAAGGGGAAGTAAAAATAATTATGAAGTGATATGTATATCTATCAATTCCCCAAAATGAGTGTAAGTATTAAGCATTGCAAACATAAATGATTAGAAAATAAACTAAAAAATTATGTAAGTGGTTTCCAGGGGCTCAAAAACATATAGGGGTGGGAAGAATAGGGAAAGGTTGATCAATGGGTGCTAAGTTACAGCTAGATAGGAAAACAAAGTTCAGAGGGTGACTAGAGATAAAAAAAAATAATGTACTGTACATTTTCACAAAGATAGAAGAATTTTGAATGCTTTTACCATAATCAAATGATAAATCTTTGAGAAGGTACATGCATTTAACCTGATTTAAACATTACACAATGCATACATATATTGAAACATCACATGGTGCCCCATTTGTGTTAGCTTTCCATTACTGTACCAAAATCTATAATAAAAAGAGATAGGAAAGAGTTGGATGATTCCTTTACGGGCCATGCCCCCAGTGACCTTTGACTTCCCCTAGGTTCCAACTCAAAGATTCTACTGCCTCCCAATAGCACCAAATAGGGGGCCAAACCTTTGATACATGGGCATTTGGGGGACATTTTTCAGATATGAACTATAGCACATTAATATGCATAATTTTATGTATCAATTAAAAAGTAAACTTAAAGATTATAATTTTTATAAGAAACAGCTTATCTTTCAGTTTGTATATTTTAGAATAGATAATATATTGTAATATATTCATATCATACAATTCAGAAGTGACAAAGGTTATTCAGTGAAAAATTTTCTCCTCTTTCCTGCCCCATCTTTTGACCATGATGTTCTTTCTCCCAGAAGCAATGACAAGCATTCCTTTGAGGGGGCATGCTTCTAAGACATGCTATGCATCTGTAAACCTAACCCACCCTGTGAAAATACAGTTGAAATAGTTTTACAAAGCAACTTTATTTTAAAGCTACCCTAAATGGAAAACCAGAATCACTTTCCATAATTAGAAAGTAACCATAAAAATAGATAGATTGAAAACAAAACAGTGTTATTGAATTTTTGCTAAATAGAAGCGCTAGAATGTTCCAAGCCTGCAGTGTCTGTGTCTTTGTTTAACACCGTATATGAGAAGACATTACTAAGAGGCTAAAGAAGTACTGAAATCAGCAAGAGACTTTTTGATACAAGCAGAAGGAATGAAAATACAGTGGAAAAGATGATAAGTTTCCTCCTCCTTTGATTTGATGATATTCAGAAAGTCTATGTCTTAACCCAAAAAATAACCACTGACATCAAGAGAAACTGCTGGAATTTGCAGAAAACCCAGTTTAACCAAATCCAGTGGTGGCTCTAGTTTTTCAGATTCCTTTGATGTGTTAATAAATGGGTGAGACAAACCAGAGGAAAACTCCGGAACAAATAGGAGCATTAAGAGAAGTATTCGGGTTTGGAATACACTGAAGGTTTTGAGCCTTTAGAAGGGCAGGTTTCCTGAAGAAAGGATATAGTGGGTATTTAAAGGAAAAAATAAATCCCTCTAGGTTACTATGAGTTTCTTCATTATTCTCTTGGTGGAAAATCTGCAGTGTCCCCCTGACTGTCATACTTACATTGTTACATACCTGCAGGTGTTAGGGTTTCCAAGGTCAGAGAGCAAGTTCTCTTCACTGGGAACACACCAACCTATGGAAAGGGGGGCTTAAGCATATTTTTCTTTTAATTTTGAGGACCATGTGAAACAGGATGTCCCTTTATAAAAATCTCTGGATGCAGAGTTCCATTTTTCCGTAATACAGTATATAACATGGGGCTTACCCATAGGTGGGGAAGAGTGTCATTTCTGCTTTCTTAGATAATTTAATTTCACTGATTCAGGAGCAAAAAGTAATGTAGTTTCTTCATATATCTTTTTAACTATATAAAAGGGATCTCACTGGGGAAATGGTCCCTGGAACTTCCCATACATTGTTACAAAAGGTAAGTTAGAGGGTGTCTGTGACATTAAGGCTCCCCAAGCCTGCTTATAATTAGGAATAGAGTCATCAATACTGATGAGGAGGTGCCAACTTGGGGTTCCACAGGCCTTGGTACATACTGCTGGGCAAAGGAACCTCAGATCTACCTTCAGGTCCAAAGAGAGATGAGCAGGCATAGCAACGCCTTGTAGTGGAACAAGGCCCTTAGGAGAAATTAAAAGGCAATTAAAAGATGATCTTATCAGAGAGGGGGTAGAAGAGGAGGGGACAGATAGGAGAAAGAAAGACATGGATGAACAGACAGACCGACAGACTGAGATTCAAAGGCATGGGCGTGCTGAACTCACAATGAAAAAAAGAAAACAGAAACTACAGTGGTTCCCCTCTTATTGGCCAGGGATATGATATGTTCCAAGACCCCCAGAGGCTGTCCAAAACAACAAAGAATACCAAATCCTATCTACACTATGCTTTTTCCTGTACATATATACGTACATATGATAACTTTGATTTATAAATTTTGCAAAAATAGATCAACAACTGTAACTGTTAGAACAAAACAACTATAACAATAGACTAGAAAAAGTTGTGTGAATGATGTGGTATCTCAAAATATAGCATTATACTTTCACTTAAAGGAAGAACTTTAGGGCTTCTCTTTGGAGTATTTGAATTGCCAGCATCAATTTGTGCTTCAGAGCTATTATTAAATAAAATAAGCGCTACACAGACACATAAACTGAAATATTGCAACTGTCAACCTGAATAAACTACTAAGTGATTAATGTGCAGGTATTATATACAAAGTGGATACACTGCATAAAGGGATGATTCCCTTTTTAAGTGGAATAGAGCAGATGGAATAAGACAGCCTGATATTTTTATCGCAATATTTAAAACTGCACATTTTAAAAATTTTTGCATTGTTTATTTCCTATTAGTATTTTTGGGTCACAGCAGACCATGGGTAATGGAAACTGCAGAAAAACAAAACTGTGAGAAAGAACTGTGTTAGATGAGGCAATTTTAGCACAGCCAATTAGGAACTTAGGCTCTGGAATTAGGAGGAATATGTAGGAAGCTCAGCTCCACTACCTGTCAGGAGTGTGGCCACCAACTAGTGCTCTCTGTGGCTCCATTTCCCATGTGCACACTGAGCTAATCATATTAGGTCTCAGGGAGGAGTCCACGAGAAATTATATGTAGAAGTGCTCCAGACATTTCTGGCATAGAGAATGTGTCTAACAAGTGTTAGTTGTCATTACTCCCCATTGATTTTTCCATTAACCCTTTATTTCTCTCACTACTGAAGACATAGAGATGAATGGAACAGAAGTCCTGCCTCTGAGCTGTTCACAGTTGGGGGGGGGGGCTGAGACCTACAAGGAAAATTTATACACAAATCAGATAGGAGTAAGTACCATAACAGAGATACAAGGAGTGCTGTAGGAGAACAGTAAGGAGATGAAATGTAATTGGGGGAATTTTGGAGGGTTTCTAGAAGGCAGTGGTATATTATTAGGGTCACAACGGGCAGATGGGATTTCTTTAGATAGAGATGTTTTTGCAGGAAGACGATGAAGTGGGCCTAGAGGTATGCTGTTGCTAAATACATTCATTCTATAATTTCACTCCTGGTTGGAGTCAAATCACAAAACAAAATTATTTTGGATCATTTCAGTTCTGCACATATTTATTGACTATCTGCTATATGCAAGACACTGTGTTAAGTCATAGACAGATGAACAACAGAAAAATTCTCTCTTTTTAAGGTGCTGTAGGGGCAGAAAAGTCATAGTAAGAATTGCCAGGAGGAGGGAGAGAGAGAGAAAGACTGGGAACCTCATCCATGGAGAATCAGAGATGCACTCAAAAAGGTGATGCCCAAGTTTCCATTTGCTGTTTTCTCCACTGGGATCCCTCTTTCACCAGAATATTCCAGATCAGGGATTGCACTTTGTCATGCAGACTTGTCACCTTCTCAAAGACACCTTCCTCAGCTACCCAGTGTAGGCTGGCTCACCTTCCTTATCCCTCTCTACCTCTCATCAGTGCCTTTTTAAAAAAATTGACTCCATACCTCTTATTATTGCAATTCAAAATTATTTTATTTTTCTTTCTATGATATCTTCACAGCAGATCAAAAATTCTGGGAGCAAAGAACTTGTCTGTCTTGTCTTGCTTGTGGCTGTATCCCTGAAGCTCGGAATGGTGTCTGGCACACAGCAGATGCTAAGTAAATATTTGTCTAATGAATAGGTTTGGGATGAAAGATGTCTAGCAATTGCTGGGCCTGTTCTGAGGTCACCAGTCATCCTATCCCTTTATTTGGTTTATCATGCTTATTTTGATGGGAGGATAGAATACAGAATTTGGATTTTGACAACTCAGAATGTCAACAGATCTTTACTAATTATGTACTATATGCCAGGCACTGTAGTAGTCACTGGAGAGAGTATAGTGAAACACTCAAACAAATATCCACATCCTCATGGTGTTTATTTTCTCTGGGTTGGGGAGGAGATGGTCAATAAATAGATAAAATGTATTTTGTGTCAGCTGGTAAGTGCTATGGAGAAACTTTAGAGAATACTCAGTGGGTGGAGGATATTTCTGTTTTGAATAGAGTGATTAGGAAAAGTCTCATCAAGGAGGTGGTATTTGATCAAGATTTGGAGGTGTGGAAGGGGTCAAGTGAGTTGTGAGCTGGAGGAAGAATGCTATAGCAGAGGGGAAAACAAATGTGAAGGTTCTGATTCCAGTGGAGTAACTGGGATGATGGAGGAAACCTTAGGGGTCGGTATGGCTAGAATGGAACGAGCAAGGGGGGCGTGATAGAAAATAAATTTGGAGAGAGATCAAGGTCCTGATCAAACAGGGTCTTGTAACTACTGCAAAGCTGTGACTTCTACTCTGAGTAGAAGGGGAGCTGTTGGGTGGGGTAGAGTTAAGGAGTCCCATGATCTGACTTCAAAAGGCTGATTGCAAAACACTGCAAATGTTTAAATAAAATTTGTTATAGTAAAAGACATGTTACCATTAATTTATCTCACTTCAAACTTATTTATCCCATCCTTTTTGTCATTTTCTGAAGCAGTTCTAGAAGTCCTCTTTCGTGAGTGTCTTATGAGGTATAGTACAAAATTCAGTGAATGTTGCTGCTGAGTGCCTCCAAGGTAAACTCAAGCTCGGGAAAGCATTACAGGGTGTCCTCATCTCCACCTTGTGCAGTGGATCTGTCACCGTGAAACTTCTGGCTCTTTGCCAAAGTCAAAGTGACCATAATGCAAGTACTTTGAATTGATTCAGGACATGAGGCTCCTGCAACAGTGCAACTAGAGATACCCATGAAAGAGGACCTTTGGAACTACTGGAGAAAGTGACAAGGACAAGGGAATAGGTGTCACTGAGTATTTTGAGAAGGATTAGTGGCCACATGGATTTTACTGTCATAACATTTTTAAATTTAAGTATTCATGGTATTTTGTGATCACACCCTTACATTTTTGTTGTTGTTATTGATTTTTCTTTTTGAAGTAGGGTCTTGCTATGTAATTTAGGCTGAGCTTGAACTCACTATGTTGCTCAGGCTTATCTCAAACTCACAGAAATTCTCTTGCCTCAGTCTCCCCAATGCTAGGATTACAAACATGAACCACCACACACAGCATACCCTGTATATTTTTAAAGGATTCTTCAGCTGCTGGGAAGGGGAGCAAGGATGGAAATGGGGCAAGTGGGGAAAGATGAAGAGAATGGGAATAGAAGAGGGGAGGGAAGGTGCTGGATGTGGCTTGAAGATTCATCTGCAAGCTTTGCTGGTGGGTTTCATAGAGGCAAGGTAGGAGAGAGAGGAGTCAAGAAAGAGGATGAAGGTGATGGTGACGGTCATGCTTCTCCTGGGGGTGATACCTAACCTTTGGGACATTTACATTTGCTGTTTCCCTCTGTTAAGGATTTGTAAGCTTTCAGGTCCTTACAAATGAGTCTGAGATTTGAACCTAATCCTCTGCCCCTGATGGACCAGCCCTAACCTGTTTGGCCAAGCATCTATTTGTGGGTTTCCTTGAATTAGACAAAGAATGCAGTGTTATATTCAACTGTAGAATGGGGTCTTCCCAAACTGGCGGAAGGTGGCAGAGTTCTCCCTTCTAAGCCCTTTTTATAAATGCAAGGTTCTTTGGTAACCTCTTGAGATCTTTGAAGATTGAATTAACTGCGCTCCAACCCTGGAGAGGCAACAGGCATATGTCACATGATATGTGTTGCCAATCTTCTCACTCATGTCCCAGTTCCATCAGTATGCAGGACCAGCTAACGGCTATGATGCCATTACCAGATTTAGGGGGCTTGTGTGTGTGATTCCCTTCCAAAAGAATTGAACACCAGAATGTCTTCCTCCAAGATCTGACTCTCCCCAACTGCCCCAAAGCTGCTGAAGCATAGGGAAATGTTCTCTGCTTTGGCAGCCTCTTTGCAGTGTGTTTCTGCTTTGATGGTTTTAATGAAGATATGAAATCATCTAACAGCTTTCATTTTGCTCAGGCGAGATGGCTTAAAGTGGAGACAGCATTTCCCAGGATCAATCCCCACTTTCAGAAGTGGTTGGTTAAACTCTCTGCAGTTTATAGCCACTTCTCACTGAAACAGTGTGGTATCCTGAATTATTAATTCCATGAAAAATGAGTTAAGTCATTGGAGAGCTCTGTGGGTTACAGTCCCTATTTTAGTCACCATTTCGTGTGTTTTCTCTTGCACAAACATCTTCATGAACCAGAAATTCTAGGATAACTGGGCCAGATCTTTGTCAGTCATTTCTCTAGGAGGGATGGAATTTGATTTAATTCATTTCCTTTTTCCTGACATGGGTAAAGAGGAGAAAATTGGTGTAAATGACTCTGGGAGGATACCTCTGTCAAAGCCATTTACTGGTTCTCAAATCCAGGCATCACTCAAATGACAAGTGTGCAAACAAGGTCATCTCTAAAATGTAAACCTCTCAGCACCTCTACACCGATGCCAAAAGTATGTGGAAGAGTTGAGATGCCCTCAGCCTTTATGAATATGATGTTGAGAGCTGGGATAGTGACTAAGCTTTTGTCCTTGCAACAAGAAAAGCATCAAAGATTCAGGGACTCTGTGAACATTTAGGTGATTAAGTGATTTTGGGTATGGGGCAAAAAGAAGACATAGGGACTTGTCCCCAATTACAAAAGTCCCACAAAGAGGACGACCACTAAATCAATCCCAACTGATGTTTTTACAGTGCCTGTTTAGCCATATTTCCTGTCTGTTTTTTTTTTTTTTTAGAAAAAGTTTCAGACCTGGCCTTTAAAAAAAAATGTTGTGAGCTCCATATTTGTAATCGTGTTCTACTGATTCACAACTTTTATAGGACTGGCCTATGGGCCAAGTGTCACTTGTCATCTGCCCTTTCATGACCTTAGAAATGAGTGCTACCGCCTTCTAACCTAACTTCTGCCACTGTAGGATAAGTTGCTTCATCTTTTTGACCTTTGGTTTCTCCCATGCAACATGAGAATATCAAGTGTTCCTACTTCATAAATTTCTATAGTGATTCCACATAATAAGAAAGTGTTCGATTTTATTATTGTTGTTGGTGCCCTTCCCAGGCTGAGTTTGTAACAGCTCTGATCATTGATAAGCTGATGGCCATGCAAAACAAGAGACATTCTCTGTCATAAGTGTCTGTCATAAACTGGGGTCTTATCAACTCAGCAAATGGGGAGGGAACTAATTTGGAGCCAGGATGAATCAAGGTGGGAGAAATCCATTTGGTTGTAGAATTGAACCCAGGGAAGAAACTAGCAATTTCCATTGGTCTTTATTGTCATTCGTCCTGGGTCCCCATAGAATCCCTGTAGGGTGCTGACTGTGTGATGCTGTCACTGTTCTAACTTCTTCCCATGGGATACAAGCACTGTGAAGTCCCTGTGGACAGCTCTCAATGCCTATATTCTGAACAACTCAGAGCTTCTCCATCCTTCTATATTCTTTTCTTGCCAGCAGCTCCCTGGGTGGGGTAGAAGTGTTCAGAAGTTCACATTTTGGAGATGCCCCTCTTGCCCAGAACATGAATACCTCTCTAATTCTCAAAGCTTGGTGTATATAGAGTCTAAGTTAGAGAGGCAGAGTTTGCTAACAAAGAGAGGTTCAGAGATGAGCAAGGCAAGGCTGGGCTATAAAAACCAGCAGGTGAATTTACATCCAGCCATGGTCAGTACTGGCCATCTGCTGAAAGATAGAGGAACACTGGAATTCAGGGGCAGAGGCAAAGGAAACTGGAGTGAAGAGAATGTAAGTAGTAGAGACAGTATCCCCCTCAGGAAAATGAATACCCATCAAGGTTGCCTCAGAAATCATACAACTCTCTTTAAAGCCAAGACAAACTTTGATGCCATGGGGAGTCTGGTGGGATTGGTGTAATGATTGGTGTTGAGATCCATACTAAGAGCTGTGGGTGAAAGAGGTGGGAGATCATCCAGCTTTGTTTTGACTTTAGGGCAATCTGTCTGTTAGCCTCTTCAATCATGAGGTCATCACTGTTCTTTCTGAAACCATCAGGCTTGGCAATGCATGTGTGTAATCCAAGCTACTTGGGAGGCTGAGGCAAGAGGATTGCAAGTTTGAGTCCAGCCCGTGCAATTTATCCAGCCTGTGTCAAAATATGGTGGCAATGGGGTAGCGAAAAATGACTCATTCTGGCACAGCTGGTGGTGGAGTTCAGTGTGAAGGCCCTGGGTTCAGTCCCCAGTAGAAGAAATCAATCAATCAAGCAAGCAAGCAAGCGTTATTTCCCAACCTTCAGCCATTTTTGTGCCATCTTCAAAATTAGTTTTTAAATCATATCTACAAATGTCTTCACTTACTTTACATCATATTATAGTCCACTTGTAACTTTTACTCAAATGCATTTATTTTAAAGTGAAACTTAATAGTACTATCCTAGATGAGATTTCCTAATCACATTAAGTAAATAGAAATAAGTTTTAAAAATGCAGTTAACACTAAACAATGCAATTCAGTTCTAGCCTGACACTGTTGGATGTGCCATGTGCTGCCTGAAGCAACCCCTTTCTCTGTTACTGAGGGAGATCAAAAACAATCAGAGAGGTGTTAAGAACATTCTAGCGGGCCGGGGATTTAGCTCAGTGGCCTAAGCACCTGCCTGGCAAGCGTGAGGCTGTGAGTTCGATCCCTGATACCAAAAAAAAAAAAAAAAAAAAAAAAAGAAAGAACATTCTAGCACCTGAGTGAGACTTTCTCCATGATGTAATCCAGTGATTTAAATACAGTGGAGATGGAAAGGTAATTATTTTCTTAAAAGGTGATTAAGTGACATTTAAAGTCATCATGTCAACTATATAATTATTTGTTTTTAGCCACTAGTTGGACATTTCTAGCACTTTGGGAGATGCTGACCTACCCATTTAGATTTCTCTTCATGTGATGTCATTGTATTATTTTATTATATTTGGTTGTCATGGTCCATCAACAGCTTGGGAGGGACTGGCTGACATTACAAAGTCTGAGTGGTTTAAAAATCTGTGATTCCAATTTAAATTGCAAATGAATGGGGGCATCACGGGAAAGCAAATGCAGACATGAAAAATGGGAGGAAAAGATCCAGCTCTGCAGTATTTTTAGATCTTTTCCCCCAGATTGGTTTTGCATAATTTGTATCTGGACTTTAGGTTAGATAAGTTCCAATATCTGCTCTCTAATACGTTACCTGGGTGCTAACCCAAAGTTGCGTTACAATTCCAATTTAAATCACCTATGTAAAGTCTTTGTTTAATGCTCCTTAAACACACTGTGACTTGGATGAATCTCAAAGGCATTATGCTGAGTGAAAGAAAGGTTATGTACAGAATGTTTCCGTGTGTATGACACTCTCAAACAGGCAAAATCAAAGTGCCGGGGAATAATCAGACGATGCCAGGTTCAGAGAAGCTGGGAGGGGTGGCCACAGAGGCAGATAAGGAATTTTTGAGGAGTATTCTGTAAGGACACCCTAAGCACCATGTTCAGTGTCTTGGTGGTGGTAGCCACTTGAATCTGTCCATGTGTGGAAATTCAGAGTGGGGTTAGGGATGTAGCTTAGTGGTAGAGTACTTGCCCATCATGTGTGAAGCCTTAGATGCTCAGCACTGTAGAAATTGGATATAGATAGCTATAGCTATAGATACAGACATGGCAGAACACCAGTAAAGTCAATTTTGCTGTATAATATTTTTGAAGATAAAGTTTAGAAAAAACTTCACTGAAAAACTCTGTAATTGTAGCACACTGTGACTGATAAGCATTCTAACGCTCTTCAGTAGAGTGTGATTCCTACTGCCGGAGACTCAGCCCTCAAGCTTTTTGGAGTTCACAGACTTCCTTATCTTCGCCCTTAGAGTGAGTTAGAATCAATGATGGGGTAGCTTTTGGGATGCCCCACATCCCCAGAGTGATGTGGGATTTGCCAGGCTGGGGAGATCTGGTGGTATGAGACCAGGTAGCTGGCACAGATGTCCCCCAAAGGGACATCTGGCTTCCCCCCAAAGGTGTGAAGTCAAGACATGGGAAGCAGCAGTGGAAGATGCCAGAGTGATTGCTGGTGGATAACGCTGGACTGGTAAAAGTTAGGAGGGATTCAGGATGAGGGAAGATGGGTCTTGAAAGCCACAGTAAAAGGAGTACTCACGGATTTCCTTGAAGCAAAACAATTTAGGATCCACTGACAGACCCATGGTGTCCTAACCACCAGAAAGCCTGTGGGCTGTGCTAGAAGCATCTGATCAGCTTACTCCACCCTGTGTTCTGAGCCAGCCAGAGCAGGGTTCAACACCTCCCTAACACACACTGTCTGCCAGAGTACCCCATGAGCTAGAGAAAGACATCCACCCTGGACCAGAGATGCTCCCAGTTCTTCCCGCCCAGTAGAGAATCTGTGCTTTCCACAGACCCACATGCTATACAGTGTCACTCCACAGACACTGACAAAAGGCCATCAATCACACTCTCTCTTTCCATGGCATCTAGAACTAGACACCATGACCATGTACATAAAAGAGAAAATAACCAGTAAAGCCTGCACTTTGTATCCACAAGGTATGCCCGCATCCTTTCAAAATCTCCGCTTTCTAGACTTAGTTTAAATAGTTTACTGTTCCTTAGATAACTGAGACACTAGTGGGATGGTTGTCACTCCTTTGCTTGAGTTGTTGTAGACAGTAATTAAATTAACGGAAGTGGCTGCAGTAGTAGTTGCATCAGATGTGCTGAAGATGTCCTTCCCTCCAGCGTCTCTTACTCTGTTTCAGACTCTGGGGGAAAGACAGTGAATATTTTGTAATTTTACCATTTCCTCATAATTGTGGTTCTGTTTGTACTCTTGTAGCACTGGCTTTGGTAATTTGTGTTTATGTGTACTAAAAATGATCACATTGTACATCAGGACATCTGATATTTGTCCCAAACATATACTTTTATTTTTTCTGATTTAAGAATAATTCATTTCTAAGCCTGGCGTGGTGGTGCATGCCTGTAATCCTAGCACTCGGGAGGCTGAGGGGATGGTTTCGAGTTCAAGATGAGCCTGGGCTACCAAGTGAGCTCCAGGCTAGCCTGAACTGCACAGTGAGACCCTGTCTCACAAAAAGACCAAACAAACAAGAGTGATTGATCTAAAAGTAAACAAATAAACAAGCAAATACAGACATTTATCCAGATGGAATACAGCATCATGATAAAGAAAGACATACACGTATTTACATGAAAAATTCTCAAGATATATTGTTCAGGTAAGAAAACTAGTAAAGTGAAAAACATGTATTATCTCTTGCGTACAAGAGGGGAAAGGAATAATATATATTTAAATTTTCCCTTTTTTGCATAAAATTCTGAAAAGGTACAGAAGAACTAATAGCAGCAGATTCTTAAGGGTAAAATTGGCTGGATAGGGAACAGAGGTGGGAGAGACTTTTCACTATACCCTTTGTATGTTTTTATGCTATATGAATGTATACTCTGAGATGGTTATTGTGCATTGTGGAAAGATTAAGCAATTGGTGAAAGGATTTTAAAAATTACCCAAAATTGTACTCACAATTATAACCACTTTTAGAATTTTTGCCTTTTGCCATTCCAGATAAACCATGGTATACTTTGTATACAACTTTATGCTGATAAATATGTGTATATATATATTTATAATATATATGTATTATATATATGTACAGTTTACATGCTATATTTTAACTGGCAATTTTATTTAACACTGTTACATGGATATCTTTCAATGCCAATAGCCATGAGTTTACAGAATCAATTAAATGTTTGTACAGCATTTAATTGTATAAATATATTATTATTTATTTAACCAAATCACTTACTGGTAGATGTTTCGATTATCCCAACTTTGTATCATTTAAAAATAAAAGGAAGGGATGGGGATGTAGCTTTGTGATGGTGTTTGTCTATCACGTTCAACACCCTGGTTTCAATCCCCAGTACAAAAAAAAAAAAAATAGAGGATGGCAACAAGCATTTTGCCCAAGAGGAGAAATTTTTAGCTTTAAAAATAAGCATCTTTTAAAAAGTATCACTTTTGAATCATACTGCTAGCTTTTCCCTATCACTATGACAATATGAACGGGGCAGGTGTACCTCAGCAGTGGACTCTGCTAGGGCTTTTTCACTTGTCAAAGAACTCGTATTAACCTTGCCAATACTGACCATTAATCTATTTGCTCTATGGCAACCTGATGCAGAAAACTATCTCTTACAATCTGAAAACATTTTGCTGCTATTTAAAAATGTTTATCGCACATTTAATGTATTTTTTTGAAAATTTTTGTTATTCTTTTTCCTGTTGGATTTCACGTCTTTT
Organism: Dolichotis patagonum; assembly: GCA_004027295.1. Taxonomy (NCBI): domain Eukaryota; kingdom Metazoa; phylum Chordata; class Mammalia; order Rodentia; family Caviidae; genus Dolichotis; species Dolichotis patagonum. The sequence goes on along the minus strand of PVJX010002210.1, from coordinate 15,409 downwards.
TCATTTTTAAATGAATCTTCTCAGTGCTCAGTGACTAATGATTCTTACACTGGGTTGAGTTCATCTTTTTATTGCTATTATTCCTGATATTTCTGGTGAGTTGAGTTTGGTAGGATTTTATATATTCTATCCAACCTGAAAATTTGCATCTTTCGATAAAAAAATGTTTAAATCTTTTTAAAAGCCCTGCTCTACAAATTCTCTCTGGGGCCTGCGGGCCCTTTCTTCCATGCACCTCAGGGAAGAAGTCGCACTACATTAACTTGGGGTTGTTTCTGTCCTCTAATAAATGGAGACAACCTGAAAAAGAAAAAAAATTAAGTTTATAAATAAATTTGGATTTAAAAAGTAATTTCCTTTGTTCAATACCATTGTCTCTTTTTCTACCCTCTGCTCAGTCTGTGCTATTGAGTTGCTGGAGTTTTCCTTACTCCCCCCTTTTCCCCCTCTAAAATGGAAGTTATAGTAACTAATTCAGCACTTTTAATACGTAACTTTATATCTAATAAAACAAAAAATTAATCAAGAGTAACACAACAGTGACTCCACGGCTCCTTCTGCTCAACACTCCCCAAGGAGTGGCTGCCAGGTATTTTGCTCTTCTTTGTTTTTGTAACTTTTTTGCTTTCATCAAAACAATGTGTCTACAAGGTTCCAGCAGTTAATATCATAAGGTTTAGTACAAATCAGGAGTCCTTGCCCGACTTCCTGTGCCTTCCTATTCTTGCTTAATGGAAACAACCAAATTTTGATTCTTCTGTTTCTCACTTCCGTGTTCCTCCACGTTACTAAATAACATGTTTATAGTCTGTGTCTTATAAATCACAAAAAGGACAGCCTTGAGGATTACAATTGCACCCACCAATCACTCAGGTAAAAAAAAGAATTTCAAAACCGCAACTGCACAGTTTGTAGAAAATAATGATAATGTATACAGTAGTTACTGAAACTAGTCAGGTGTGGCCAAAATTATAATCAGCAGTAATTTAGCTTCTTCATATAATAAAGAGAATGAATTGACTTAGGATTCCATGCTAAGTCTTATAGGAATGATAAAACAAATAAGAAAACAAGAAAGTCATTTGGAAAGACAAAAACAGAAACCAGTGAATAGATGAAAATAGTAACATTGATTTTTAAAGACTAAATCCAAGAACTAATTCTTAGAAAAATCAATACGATAGCCAAGCATCTAAGGTGTCTAATCAGAGAAGATTGTAAGTGAAAAAAAAGACAAAGCTACAAGATTAAAAAAAAAAATCTGTGAAGGATTCAAGCCTCATCATGACACTGGAAAAGAATTAGGTAAAAATCTACCATTTAATCCTCATGGGACACTGCAAACATGTGAAAGATATTTTCTGAATATAATTTCTAAAAGAATTTTCAAGCTAGTAGAGATATGGATGGCATCCTGACCTGACGTGGGTGTCGCTTCCCCCAAACTCTTGCTGATAAATCACAGAAATGCTAAAACATAGAAGATAGAAGAACAGATAGAAGAACAGATAGAAGAGCTAGACACAGTGCAACAAATAAAAACAAAAATCTTACCCCAGAACTAAAGAGAAGGAAATCGCTAGCAGCCACAGAGAACAGAGTGTGGTGGCAGTGTTTACTGTTGAGTTTTGCTTCTGTGTATGATTATTTTTTAAATATTACATTTGATATTGCACTTAATCTCCATAACCATATTAAAACAACATAAGTCCCTATTCATTCTAGACCTCATCTTTCTTCTTTAGTTTATAACTTTTTTAGTTGTTTGTTTTTATTTCTCTCTCAACCAGCTAATACACTTTTATGAATAACTTGTTTTTATTTTTAGTTAATGTTTTAACTTAAGCCCTTTGCAGGTTAGAGGCTATCTTCCTACTTCTCTCACATGCAAGTAATAATTTGACAAATTAAAAATTTTTAGGACAATCTCTGATACCAAAATTTTATTTTGTTTTGTTTTAGGACAAAATCTCTTTAAAAGCACCTCTGGAAACATGAATTCAGTTGTCATAGGGCTTCTTTTGTGTGTGTGGCAGAGGAGACTCTGACTGTTGACTGGATTCATTTGATCTCTTGGTAGGAACACTGTTTTGTTTTGCTTTGTTCTCTCTGTCTGGATGCCTACAGAATTTCTCTCTACTGTTAAGTTAAAAATAGAGGCTTGGAGCCAGATTGATGTGGTTCAAGACTCAGTTCCTCTACCTAATAGCAGTGTCCTCCTTGGCAACTTAACTTCTCTGTGCCTCATTTTCCCCAGTTGAAAGTGCAAGAGAGAATCATACTGGTCACATAGGGAAAATATGAGGACTGACATAAATTAACAAAGTGCTTAGAAGAAGATCTAGTCCTTAGCAAGGACTACAGGAATTTTATATTTTACTGTTACTACTAAGCATTTAGATCATATCTCACTATTAATTTTCTTTGTTCCTATGAATAGTTAAGGAGTTGAGTGCCTGTAAGGGAATTTTCCAAAGGAAATTCTATAATCCTGACAGCAACCATATAATCTGCCAGATTAGCTTCCCCTTTTCCTTTTGAGGCACACCCATGCATCCCAAGAATCCACTGGGGATCAGTGCTTTGTAGCATCTCTGCTCTCTGAGGCCTCTGGCACTTGGTGAGCCCCCAGGACATTAGCAAGATTGAGCTTTACATCTCTATCTCTGCCATGTCTGTCCTGCAGCTATTCTCTTCCTCCACCCCCTCTATTTTGAATTCAGAATACTTCCTTGTTTAAGTCTTTCTTTCCACATATATCTCAGGCAAGCTGTTATATCCCATGCTGAGAATCACAGGTTGGTTGGGTCTTCTTTCAGTGTGGACTCATCTTTATTGTATCTTGTGAAAAATGAAATCCTGAAAAATCTTGGTATATAAGTTAAATGCATCCCCAGTTCCTAGTGCAGACGCATATTTTTCCTGTTTGCCATTACTAAGAGATACCAGGAAAGTTGGGAGGGAAAAGTTGAAAATGCAAAGAACCCCTTTAACTTGAAACTAGCTTTATCATCATCTTTTATCTCCTGGAACTACTGAGAGTTGTTTGTTTGTTTGTATCTGTGCAGTAGGGCCTGAATTTTAAATCTAGGCTTCTTGCTAATGAATGAACCATCTCTCCTCTTTCTTCTGTTGCACTGATGGACAGAATGTTCTGTCCCCAGGGAAGAGTGCCCTCTATTGAAAAGGACAGGATCTGATCTCTTTTATGCAGAATTCCTCCCTTCACTTGGCACTCACCTGGGCTATACCTGGATTGGATGAGGTATTGGCATGTTTGATTTTCCTGAAGAGCAGAGCCAGAGACAAGAATATGCATGCAGGTAGTTTATTTAGAATGTGATTCCTGAAAGCAGGAATGAATGGAGTGGGAAGAAGAGCACAAGAAAAATGGAGAAAAGTAGAGGTCGCTGGTCACCACTGTGATGGTTAGGACTCAGTTCTGCTGGAAGACCCAGGAAATTATGTAGAAAGTGCCTCCAAATTGTCCACCCAAGGGACCTGTTGGTAGAGGATTTCTCCAAGGGATGCTTCATTCTCTGTGCTTCTGATCTGCCCTGTGTGAGGGAAAAGCAAGCAACCACACTTTAGATAGAGCCCTGAGCAAAACCCAGAGACCCCACAAATGCTTAAGGAGGAGTGCTGTCAGAGTCCACAGGAACAGTTCGCCTAGCTGCAACTGAATTAAAGGTGGGGAAAGTTGAGAATAAAAAGGGGCACAGACTGTGTCTGCTGTACAACAGAGCAGAGCCCTTGAACTCAGAAAGAAATCGCACTTTTTCTCTTCTAAAGTTCTTTCTTTGGAAGCAGATACAGAGGAGAACAATCCAGGACCAGGAAGTAAGCATCTCACTAAGAATCTAATTTGCTGCTCAGTTTTATTGATTCAGTAGTGACCTTCAGATCTTCCTGTTTTACAACTGATCTTGCTCTGGACCAGGTGGGCCTAAGACCAGTTTCTCAGTCCCATCCTGGGTTTCTTGGACCAATGGTGTCTATCAGAAATTAGTTTGCTCTGAATCCTTAGACAAGGCCTTCTCCTCTAGGATGAGAGATCTGGAGGCCCAGTGGCATTACAACTAGCCATATTTAGGTCTCTGATCCTCTACTGCTACAACAACAAGCAGAAACACTGAAAGGACACCCAGGATTTGGAAGTATATTTAGTTTTTATCAATGGGCACTGAGGGGGATCATTGCCAAAATATCAGGCCCTGGTGGTCTAGGGTTTATACATGGTAAGCAAGCAGGAAGTCCAGAGGGAGAATGGCTTGTCAATTGGGGATTTGTCTATACAATGTACATCATAGTGACCAGCTGTGAATCATAGTAACCAGCTGTTTCTAAGAGACAGGAGCAACTGGAACTGGAACAGTAACTATTATCTGAGCAACTAACACACTGAAGTATATTAGGGGGTGCGGGGGATGCATTTTCTGCTACACTGTGTTCAGTTATAGTTGCCTCAGATGAGTACACAACAGCTGAGCCTCACTAAGCTGATTGATGACACAGGGCTGGTCCTCCTGACCTGAATGATGCTAAGGTATCCTACACCATGACGGAAAGGAAGCCTTGCACAGCAGCTGTGTCTGAAGAGCTCTGGCCCTCAGTGCAGAAGTCCCAGTTGTAGTTCCAGTGAATTCATCAACATGCCTCTGACCTTGAGTCAATATCTGTGTACTCTTGGTTGTCAGTGTTTTTATTTAAAGAATTAGACAGTTCAGATAGACTTGTGTTGCCTGGTTGGATAACCTATCATAAGCTGGGTGGTTTTAGCTGATACCTGAAGTGATACAGGATGCTTCACACTCACGTTACACGTGTCAAGTACACAGGGAAACATTCTTCTTTTAATTTTCATTCCCTCATTGCAACAGAGTCAAGGAGCAGGTCTCCATTTGATGTTAGTAGCTCTTTAACATACTATCACCTGTAGTACTCTCATTAGATCTTAATCTTAATTTCTCACTGTTTTTATTTTTATACTTACCTGCTGTTGGGGGCAGGAAGTATTGTTTTTCCAGTTATGTTTCTAACAAAGCTTTAGCAGGAGAAACCCTAAAAACCAGATTTAGATAAATAAACAGCAAGCAAATTGTTAACAAAACATGAAGAAAACAATAGGCGAGGAATACAGAAGGAACTGTTGGAGTTGTGTATGAAGAAAATGGATTTAGAGTTCCTTTTTCTAGCTCTAGAATCTCTTTGAGCAAAAATCTGTCCGTGCAGTTGGGACAGGGGATGCAATATTCCATTGGGAGTCCTTCAGAATATGCTGTAGCTGACACGTTGAGCAGCACCGTCCATGTGCAAGACGTCTGGCACCTTGGATCCAAGAGGCTTTTTTGACAGTTGGTGGAGGCCTCTCTCCTTCAGCAGCTATAGAAAGAGTCCTTAAAAATCATAAATGACAAATTGCTTCTTTGGCTGCTTTGACGTCCTTGTTTAGTTCAATCCAGGTGTGCTGTAGCTGAATAGTTGAGCCAGAGTCCTGGCTGGGGAGAAAATCATTATGAAGAGCTATCGATTAGGTGTCCACAGCTGCTGAAACTCAGCAGTAGAAGCTCCTGGAGCTGCATTTATGAAAGGGCAGGGGTCATGGTGAAGGGCAAGAATGTGATAGAGTGAGGAGGCAATTTGTTTAAAGGACACTGGTGTGTGAAGTCAGGCAGCTACCAGGAAGTCATTTCTTCTTTATGCTGGATACCAGTGGAGGTCGCACAGGTGTATGCCAGGATGTGCCTTGCTGTCCTCTCCAGCTGGAAAAGATTCAGGGGATTCTAGTTCTTGGGAAATCCTGCCTGAGCTTCATTATCTTCCACCACACAGTTTCAGCTCTGCTCAGTGCTGTTCTTCACCGTCCAGTCACAAACACCCACCCTAATACTTTGCTGTAGTCTCCACCTGCACAACCCTAGCCAACACTGTCGCCTCCATCTGTGAACTGTGCTAAGCTGTGATTAACACGGTGCATAGGCACATTGCCCTTGGAAACCCTCTGTAACATACTTACTTCCTTGCTGTACTGAGCACACCTGTGAACTACTGCAAACTGAAGCACTGCCTTGTCCATGCCTATAGCTCCTGTTCCTGGAAAAGTGTCAGGGACATGAGAAGGTGTAAAAATATTTGCTGAATGTGTGCATGATGGTTTGTACCATATAAGCAGATCAGGACTCAGAAAAACTCACAGCAAGCCCATCAGACTCTATACTTAAACTGCAGATACATGAAAAAATGAAAAGCTGCTCAGGAAACCTGGAAGGAGCTCTTGACAAGAACAAAAGTGTAAGTGAAGGAGGAGTGTAACAGTGTTCCTTCCTGCCTATAGATGTAGAATAGTTGTAATTTTCAATGATCTGTCAATCACATTTGGTGAATTAAATCATACTTTAGAGGAGCATTTCTCAGTGTTGTTTTTTTCTTGGTACAAAAGCTGCTGTGTAGGTAACTTCTGTGAGTTATGTGAAATTTTCTTCCCTGGGTAGTGGTAATTTCACTCTTTTTCTTCAACTCAAGGTAGTGTATTATTTTTCTTTTCTTGAGATGACCACAATTTCCCCCTTTCATCCAAAAATTCTGATATGTTTCCTACTTGCTGTTCTTGCTAGAGTTAATATCTTGGCTATCTCTTACCCACATTTTGTTCATAATTTCTCTGAGAATAGGAGAAAAGCAATATTCCTACCCCATCCTCCTCGTATGTGTGTGTCTTTGTGAGTGTGTGTGGGTGTGGGTGTGGGTGTGTGTGTGCCTATGCAACATTTTGCAGAGAATTTAACTTACTGCAGTGGAAGTCTATTTACTTCAAATTCATGCAATATGAATGTAATCTTTGCACAGAGTTATCCTAGCCTTTTCACCTCAGCTTTTTGATGTAAAAGTAAGTGGTCATTTTATAGGGGAAAATATAAACTCAAAATTAAGTTTAAAAAGTAGACTTCAGCTGCATTTAAAAAAAATTTGGTGCATGCCTATAATTCAGCATTCGGGAGGCTGAGGCAGGAGGATCGTTGTGAGTTCAAGACCAGCCTGGGCTACAAAGTGAGCACAAGGCCAGCCGCAACTGCAGAGTGAGATGCTGTCTCAAAAAGAGAAAAAAAGTTCAAAAATCATGCTTCCAATATTCCGCTTGCAGAGGAACTCGACATTGCCCTGCACTGCACATGCCTTCCTTGACATTCAGCAGAGCCTGACTTTTGGTTTTGATGACAATGTGCACCTATTTACAAAGGTAAGGAGCAGCAAATGGAATCAGAGGCTTCCATAAGGAACTTTGGCTGATGAGGGTGGCCCTGGTCAAAGAGCCCAAAATTTCTCCCAAACTGTCAGTGAAATTCATGCCACATCATTTCCTTTGCACTATGTCAAACAGGTCACCTTCAGCCCTGTCTCCATATTCTTTCCTGGGCAAAAAACTTCGTTATTCCAGAGATATCATCTGCATTTTCAATTTACTAAAAGGAGCTCACAAAATAAAAATTCTTTGATGTGCCAGGGTCTGTGGAAGAGGTGAAAAGGCAGCAGTTTTGTCCAGCTGCATGCTAGAGGAAGAGCAGAGTGGTCGTTTTCTCCATGGCCTGCTTCGCAGTTAGGCGAGATGGGGCTCTGCAGCAGAAGACAACATTCTCTGAAGGTGGTACTTGAATTTCTTCTTCTGAAATAAGTTGCAAGCTTGCTCTCCAGCTCACCTTCAGCTACTTCGAAAGTTGTCTGTTTTATTTATAACCCGTGAAATATTATCCTTAAAATGTCAATTTGACTTAGACTAGAACATATTAGTATTTTATCTTCTTGAATAATGCAACCACCTTAGCACACTGATTCTTATCACCATCCCCACTTACCATACTGTGATCCAGTGTTTTAGTTACATGGCATTTGTACCATCTCTAATTGTATGATCAGTATCAATTCCCTTCTTAAAACAGCAAACATGTATATAGATGTATTCAGAAGTTTTCCTAATTCCTTTGCTCACTATTGCATCTTTTATCCACTTTCTCATTCTGAGCTCAGTTGTCTTCAGTCATTTTTTCCATTGGTAAATTCTTGAAATTTTTAAAAGTGAAAGGGTCCCTATTTTGCCTTCACATTAATTAATAGTAACTCAGTGTGGCACTGTGTGTTGGAGCTATTTTCCCTCAGATACTGGAAGACACAATTCTCGTGTCTTGTGAACTTTCTCATAGTTGTTAAAAACCTGATCTAATTCTAAATAATCTGTCTTTCCTCTGTTTTTTTTTAATTCCATTTTTGGCAGGTACAATCTTAATGCAATGTATCCAAACACAGATTTGGTTTATTTTTCATTTCTCAAGAATGCAGTGAAGGTCTGGGCATGGTGGTGCATTCCTGTAATCCCAGCACTTGGGAGGCTGAGGCATAAAGATCACCATAAGTTCAAAGCCATCCTGAGCTACATAGTGAATTCAAGGCTAACTTGAACTACATAGTTAGATCTTACCTCTAAAAAGAGAAAGAAAAACAAAGAATACAATGCATTTTTATTAACTACAGTCACCATTTTTATAGATAACTTGAATTTATTCCTCCTTCTTACTTGAAATTTTATATTCTTAGATCAATATGTCTCTAGCTATCTCCTGCCCAGTACTCCCTAGCCTCTGGTGACTGCCATTCTATTTATTTAGCTTTTGATCAGAACACATTTTGCTCCCAGAATATGAAGACTAGTGCTTTTTTTGGTCAATTCTGGAAAATCCTCAGTGATCAACTCTTTGAATATTTTCTTTTCCATTTCCTCTACTTTCTTCTTAAGGAACCTCCCATTAGACACATGTTGTACCTTCTAAAACATTCTCCCATCTCTTAATGTTCTCCCTTGTCTTCCTACCTTTAATCTCCCTTTGCTGAACTATAGAAATTTTCTTCTATATTTTTTCATTTGCCCAAGGGTATTTTTCAGCAAAAAAGGGTGCCATTTGAAAGGCTAGAACTCCTGCTGAAACTTGGATATGCCTGCCTCCAATAAGGTGCTAGTCTTTTAGTAGTGTTTCTAGTCACTTTTAATTACTTTGATTATGTTGAACATATCTATTTTATAGTTTCTTTTACGTATTATCTCAAGTTTCTAAGAAGCCCATTGTCTTTTTGTCATGTCTCCTTATTGTCCAGTATGATGGATCATTTCTATTGTTTTAAATTTTGAGCTTATCTTAGATGAGGTTGTTTTGGTCATGTAAGTACCATGTGTCCTGGTGAGGAAGCCACCAATGCATTTGCTTCAGCTGCATTGTGACAGACTTTTGTGTTAATTTCTTGCTTTGAGATTCCTGAACCATGCTAGATACAAGCTCAGAGATTTGTTTTCTCAAACCTTCATTTTTGCTCTTAGAGCTCTGAGTAACAAAGTTCCTTATAGTTAGTTGCCCTGTGCTAGTAGGAAGAGCTTCTCTAGTCATTTCTCTACAAAATGGCAAGTTTCGTAAGATTCCCAGCTCCATACAGGATCTCAGTTCTAGACAGTGGTGTCTCATTGCAAACCCTTGCTGTGCTCACACAAGCCTCCCTTGTTATATTTTGGTCTTACTTGCTTACATGTAAGCTTACATGTAAGCTTAATGAGAGCCTGAGCTAAGTTATCTACTTATTGCATATTATTTATACTGCCAAACTTACACTAAGTAGTTTAAAAATCTGTATATTTTACATGAAGTTATTTGTAAACAGAAATATTAAAATTAACAAAACCTAAGATGTTGGTTCACATTTATTAGATAGCAAATTCTTTCCCTGCCAGCAATGGGGATTGAAATCAAGACCTTTGCACTGAGAGAGATCATTAGCGTTTTTAATTTTTACTTTCATACAGGATCTTGCTAAATCACTACATCACCAGGTTGGGCTCAAACTTGAAATCCTCCTACTGAAGCCTTCCAGAGTGTTGGAATTACAGTCATGCATACCAAGCTAGCAAAAATAAGTTTAAATACCACACGCTAGAGTGATCAGCTGGGTAAGGAATTGTCATCCACTGATGATAAGAAAGTGGACCAGGAAAATTCTGAAGAGCAGCTCAGCATTACCATTAAATAAAACATATCAGACCCCACTCCTGGGCATGTAGGTCAAAGATGTTGTCACAAAGCTGCATAAAAAACATGAATGAGGAACATAATTGCAGAGTAGTCATGATGGTAGGAATGGAGAGTATCTTGATGTCCATCATCTTTGTAAGGTGGGTGGGCAAAAGCCAGGTACACAGCATGGAGTTCTCTGTAGCGTGTAGAAACAGCAGATTGGATAAATGCAAAATAGTGTAGGTTGAATTTAAAGCATAGCACTGAGTTAAAAACAAGCACAAGAAAGGCAGTGAGATACTTTGCGCAATACCATTTGTGTAAATTTTTAAAAGCCCTCTTGCAAAACAATATACATTTTGCAAAAGCAGACTTTAGCCAAAAGATACACATCATATATATGAAATGGATTGCCTGTAGGAGAGGGGGAATGAGGAATGAATTCATTAATTAATAAATGCATAAAAAATGGATTGTTCACAGACCAACAGTGATGATAAGCTATAGAGTTAAAAATATGATTAACTCTCAATACCAAGTGTTAATAGGGAGAAAACATTAGTTCAGTTGAGAGATTCATTTTCTTCTTGAACTTTTGACTGATCACTTGAGCCACTTGTGTTTTCTGGAATCCCATAATTCTTATTCTAATATATACCCCTCATCTTCTAGGAAGATCTTTAATTGTGAGAATTGTGTCTTATTCGCTGCTACATGGCCATAGCGAGATGTAGCTGAAAGAGCATGTGTTTGGAGCTAGATGAGCCTCTTCCACTTCCTGTTTGACCCTATGTAGGTCACTTTATCTTCTGAGCCTCAGTTTCACTACTGGGAAAATGAGGTCAAGTAGACTTCTAAGAGTTACTATAGTGACCAAATAAGGAAATTAAAGTGTTTACAGGACAGTGCCTATGGTACTCAATATTTGTTAGTATCCTCTCCTGGACTGTACTTTCTATACCATCCAACACATAAGTGTTTTGTCAGGACGTTTTTTTCCTTTTTAACAGAAATTAACTGAAGCTCACCACAGACGGGAGTAAAAGATGGTAGCTTTAGTGCTTGCTTAAAAAAAGGAAGTTTTGTACAGCATTTTTAAAAAGGCATCAGGGATTGCTTCTGAGCGTAGTTGCAAAATATCCTCCTTTGAATACCTCTAGAAAGGAATCCTCTCCTTTCACAGGCCTCAGCATCTCTCTGCCTGGCTCTGTTACTCTGCATTCAGGCTTGAGGACTCTGTGACTTCTCACTCACCTTCTCCCCTGCTGGTCTCATGGAGAAGTACTCAGTATTCCAAGTTATTTCTCTTTTGCTTTTGTTCTCTGCTGTCTGTTAGAAAGACCGCAACTTAACGTGAGGCTGTGTGATTATCCCCACGCCTGCTGCCGAGTGCAGAAATCTGACACCGTACCGTGGACTGTGGTGATTTTCTGAGGCCTTTAGATTGATTGCATTCATCTTAGCAGCAGGTTACACATGGTATAAAATTATCCAGCTGTTTTCTAAAATCTTGCATTCAACTTGAGAGTCTTTAAAAGCATTCACATTTTGAACATTTTAAATCCAGCAGATTTGGACAATGCCACTGACTCACCATGCTTTGAACTGATGTTTTTACCTCTTTATGCCTTGTTTTTCTCATCTAGGAAATGGGAATGATCTTCAGCACCATGTATTTAAATACCCAGAGAGACAAGAAGCAGGTAATGTGCCCTAAATAGTAAGTTTAGCAGATGTTACCTCGATCTCTGGTAGTTAGGGCTGCTCTACTTCTATAGGAAGTTGGCCATGTTATCTCACATTGCTGGCCAACAGAAGCTCACAGATACAAGTGTTTGCTTCTTTAATACAACCCAGAACTTTTTCATTTTAAAATAAGCCAGCCCACCACAGTCTTAAGCATATACATTAAAGAAGACAAATCTTTTGTTAAAATGTTTTACAGCACAGATATGTTACAGCTCATTTTGTACATGTGGAGGAATACCAACTATTTCATTGTCTATCTCTAATCTTTACTCTCTGTAGACAGAATAGTCTATGTTCTGCTGCATTAACAAACAACTCCAACATGTCAATGGCTTAGCACAACAAAAGTATATTTTTGGTTGGTGCTTGAAGCCCTGCAAGGCTGTCACATTTGTGTTTGCTGTGGTCACTCAAGGACCCAACTGACAGTGGCTTCATCTTAACATCTGCTTCCTGGTTGATACAGAAGTGAAAAGGGAATATGGTAACATATTTTACCTCTTAACATTTCTACCTGAAATAGCTTCAGGAAAGGCTTGATATAAGTCTAAATAAGTTCTTATGCTCCACCTTGAAAATTGGATTCAACTGCTTATTGCCACCCTCAAATTTTGCTTGATAAATTCATAATACTCAGGTCAGCAAAGGAGACATGGCCCACTCAGTTCCCACACAAATTCTAGGATTCATCTCCCATTGTCTTGCATTGGGTAATACAGCCATACCAAAATGACAACTGGGTAGCCTATATTTTTACCTACTAACACTGGGAACCCAATACAGGAGTCCATTCCGAAACTACATGTAGGAAAAGGGTAGTTGCTCCAAAGCCATTTTGGATTGCTTTATTGGAAGAATGAGAGACAATGTCTACTGAGAGGCATAAATTCCAATTGTTCATTCTATTAACTATGATTATGAATTGATGTAGTCCTCTCCAAGGCACTTAACCCTGAAAATAATTTCTTGTAATGGTATAACTCTGTTTTGATTATCTCTTGCTATGTAACAAGATACCCCAAAATTTAGTTAATTAATAATTTATTGTCACTTATAATTCCATGCATGACTTGGCTCAACTGAACAGTTCTTGTTTAATATCTTCCATACAGTTGCAGTCACGTGTCACCTGGGACTGTAATCAACTAGAATTCCACGGTGATAAATGTCAATGTGATCACTCACATGACTGGGGCTACCAAATAGAGCAACTACACATGGATTCTCCATATGGCTCAGGCTTCTCAGAGCAGAGTATCTGATTTCTGATGTGGAAGATTTCACTAGCAAATTTTCCAGAAAGTCTAGGCAGAAGCTGAGTGAGGTCTTCTTAAGACTTGGTCTCAGAAGTTTCAGAGTATCACTTTTGCTTCATTTATCATGCAAGTCACAGAGGCTACCTAGATTCAAGAGAAAGGAAATTAGATCCTCTATTTCCCATAGTCTGTATGCATATGGAGGAACAGGACTTATGGTGCCACATATATTTTATGCATAATGTAACTTAACCCACAAATCAACACTATTTGGCAGAAAGTGATTTTGCTTTACCTTGTGGACAAGGAACTAAGGCTTAGTGGAATCAAGAGACTTGCCCCAAATCCACAGCCAGTAAGTGGCAAAGAATGGACTGTAATCCAGGTGCTCTGATTCCAAGTCAGTAGTGCTTTTTCTCCACTGCAGCCCAGTTGTCTCCTCTTTGGCGTGGGACAGTCATCCCTTTGTATCTATGGGGCATTGATTCTAGGACCACCTGCAGCCACCAAAATTCATGGAGGCTCAAGCTTCTTACAAAAAATGGCATAGTATATATGTGTAGCCTACATATATCCTCCTATATACTTTTAATCATCTCTAGATTACTTATGATACCTAACACAACATCAGTGCTGGATAGATATACTGTGTTATATAGGAAATGATGACAAGAAAAATGATTGTGCATGTTCAGTACAGATGTACTTTTTTCCAATAGCTTTGATCTATGGTTGGTTGAATCTGTGCAATCAAACCTGAAGATATGAGGGCTGATGTTACAGCTGTTGTACATGGGTTTAAGAATAAGACTGAAAATCTATCCTCCTGAAGGAAGATGTTCTCAGATGTAAACCATTTTCTCCTGATTTGTGGGAGTTTCCTACTCCCTATTTGTTTTATCATATACCTTGGATCTTCTCTAGGATGACTTAAGATAAAAGGTGAAAAACATTGCCCTAGATTAATATAAGTTTAAACCTGTTACAGTGTTGATGGCTGTGATAGCGTGGATTGTTATCCCATAAACATTACTCTGACCTCCATTCTGCTGGAGCAGTCTCCTTTCTCATGCCATCAATCGGGTCTGGCCACGTGGCCTGCTTTGTTCAGGGGAATATTAACTGATACAGTATGATCAAAGATTTGAAATGTGGCTGTGTAGTTGGCCTTGCTCTCTTGTGTTTCTGAAATTACCTCTGAGAAGAGCATGTCCCAGGTAGGCAGTTGGTTCAGAAAGGATTGGAGACACATGAAATAGGACCAGACCCAACCTGACGCTTGGGCCAAAGCCCCATTGAGTCCCTTTCAAGTAAACCTGAATCATTGATTCTCCATCAAGTATGAATTTTTTTCTATTGAAAAACCTTTGGCAATGTCTAGAGACGTTTTAATCATTACAACTTCAAGTAGAGTAGTATGGGGATCAAGTGGGTGAAAGTCAGGGGTGCTGCTAAACATGCCATAAGGCAGTCCCCATAATAAAGAATTATCTGGCTCAAAATGTCAATTTTGTGGAGGTTAGGAAGCCCTGGCCTAGATCAGCAAACCTCCAGCCTACCTGTAGGCACATTTGCAAAACTAAAGTGATTGCTATTTGAAACCTCTGAATTTTGTGGGAGGTTTTAAATGCAACATTATTGTGGTAATAAATAGCAGCTATAATGGCAGATATGAGCGAACCATGTTTTATGAGGCAAACACAATAAACAGTTCCTCCCAGCTAAACTTCCCAATCTCCTTGTTGGCATTGTCCCTGGTCATTCTCTCTAGCAAAGGTATGAGAGGACCTGCGGACAAATTCAGCCCCCCCCCCACTGGTTATGGTTATGGGAATTGAACACCGTGAGAAATAGTTTACATTCCCAAGCTTTGAAAAAAAAAGTTTATTCTGAGACAGGGTCTCTCGTTAAGCTGCTCAGGCTGTCCTCAAATATGTGCTCCTACTGTGTTCTCAATAGCTGGGAGTACAGGCATGCACCACTGTGTTGGCGTAAACTCAGATTCTTACTACTCCTTGGATACCTCGGAAGAGACAGGGACCATCTTAGACTCTGAAGGTTCTTCCTTCAAGCTTCCTGTCTTCCTTCTTCTTTCCTTCTGAAGCTTTTAATCACTCTATGCCTCATAAGACATGCCTCTTCCCTTCTGTATCATATTGAATTTGAACATTTTATGCAGCTGGAGGCCAGCACTAGTTTTTTCCTGCTGAAAAGCTCAGCCTGTTCTCTCCTCAGTCCAGCCTAGACTTTCCAGCCCTCAGGACCACATATTTGGATGGCGACTCCTGTTCCCCAAGGAAGCTAATTCATTCTGAACATTGTTAGAGAAGGTGACAAGTGTTGCTTTTGGTCTTCTGT